>DWPA01002779.1:0-15189 GCA_018251375.1 Calpodes ethlius
CATCTAAATGTAATAAATGCAAAGATATATTGTGACAGTGTTACCTACATACCTGAAATCGATATCATCTACATTTTAATTTTGAAATTTGATTATTACCTGCGTTACGTTAGCATTTTCAGGTGATTACTTTTGCGATGCTAAAGTGCAAGAATAATACTCAGACCGATACGAAACCAAGACCAATCTAAGCAGAAAAAAATCCAATCAAATGATATATACATATATATTTTTTGGCCAAAATGGTTCTTTAGTGTTATTATATTTCAATGGACGATATTGAGTATATAGCAAAGCATGAATTCGGTGAATAGAACACATCGCATCCGCGCGTTGCGTTGAATAAGACATCAACCTCTTATACTCCCATTTACTTCAAACATTACCGTGCCTTAGCAAAAGTACATAAGAATACATACTTTACAATAAATCGATGAATTTGTAATTCAATATCCAATGACTTCCTCAATGTAATACCTGGAAATTAACACTTAATAAAATATTTATGATATTTAGAATAATTATAATCAATATTGTTTATAATTATTATCTTAAACTAGCGATAACTCGCAGCTATGCTTGAATTTATTAATTCGTCGTTAAAAAACAAGTCAAAAGCAATTATATAAATTGTCTTTATGCAGAGGGAATAGGTATGTAACATCTTGAAAATGGTTTTTTAATTATTACAATAAACAACTTACATGCTAAAACCAAATCTTATAAGTATAATTACAGAATTTAATCCGTATTGGAGCGCCTCAGAATACATTAAGAATGACTTCCATATTCACAAACAATACTTTGGGGTCTCACCGAAAAATAGAAAGAGGGAATCGATTGCCCGTATTCTAATTGTCTATGGCATTGCTCAAGAATTTAGATTGAAGTAGAAAAATGTAAAAAGTGTAAATAAACAGAACTGATTTAACTTAGCAAGTGGTTTATTAATTGGATGGCGAGTCTAGGTAGTAAGAAATTCTAGAGAACTAAAATATCAGACGTGTTAGAATTCAAGCTACAGAAGAGGATGTTGCAATTTTTCTTCTTGCAAGCGGGAACGTGTAACTTATCAAAATAATCTAACCTTCTTTAATTTATCTAATTAAATTTGATACTCCATATACCTTAAAATCTAAGACAGTTAAAAGGTCAAAAACATTAAACTTACAACAAGACATACCTGCCTACCTATGTTTTTATTAACTTCTGCAAAAGATAAATAGTTGTAATGATCTCGTATAATCTAGAAAGATGCACAGACTTTTACGTACTTTGTACAGCTGCTACATAATTATATACAACACATTCAAGATATTAGTATCAGAGTCATCTATACTACATCCATAGAACATGAGTCTTTCAACACATAAAAATACCTCTTGTTAGCGCCATCTAATACAATTTTTTTGAATTAATTTCGCTCGTCGCATCGCATATTTACAAGGTTATAACTACGATCGCTAGAGGGCGTAAAGCACATATTTTTCTATGATGTTCTGAAGTTGATTGGAATCCTAAATCTTTTTGTGTATATTTCAAACGATTTCAAATCATAGATTATGTTCTTAGCGTACAATGCGATCTTAGTATTTACATATTCTATGCGCAGCGATATTCGACGATAAAATTTTATGGGATTTACAATAAGTGCGCTTTGTAACGTGTGTAAAGTACAAGTAGTTACTATTAACTAACGAATATTTACACCATAAAAATATAGTAAATTCAAATTAAGTCAAATACAAATTACGTATATTGTGAAATACAGGTACAATAGTTGTTAAATACATAAAAACATTTTACATCATCTGTATTCCGTTCGCGTATGAGCATCATTAGATATATTTCATTGAGTTTACAAATTAATTGAGTAATAACCACATAAAGTATAAATATGCTAATATATTTCTGAGACCTGAAAATAAAATAAAATATTCTTCCGTTATCAGTATATCTTTTAAAATGCGAAATATCTTAGCTATGATTAAATAAATAAAATATTATAGCTATTATTTCTATTTGTTAAGTGCCCTAATAAAGTAGTAATGATTTAGTTTTTGACAAAATCTTCTCCTGTTACAATAATATTCACTAATACGTTTCCATTAAATTCGATTAAAAAATTAAAATACTGAGACCAATAAATATCTAACTGTATACTATTAAGAAAAATAATACCAATAAAACACTGTAACACTTTAAATGACCGCGATATAATTAATGTAGTTTTAATTACACCGATCCTGATGATGCATATAAACAAACTATCACGACGATCTAGTGTCAAAATTTTATTTCATTCTATAATATGTGAAGTAAATGTTTTCTAAGCGAGTCCCGTGAGGCTGTATATTTAAAATAACTAATTTTCTGTAATGAACAACTATTACTGTCAGAGGAATTCTTTAATTAACATGTAGCGACGTCAAATGTTAAAATAGTTCGCGGCGAACGCGCGCCAGTCCGATCAGGCTCCGACGCCCGGTTGCACATACAACCGACGTTCAAATTATTGCGTACTTTGCGGAGAACATCTTAAAGACTGTTAAGTGTTAGTGCAAATCCTGAAACAAACAAGTGCACCGTGACCGGCACCGCGTCACCTCCACCTCACCACCGGTTCAAGGTTTCTACGTGATCACATCGAGGTGCTAACATAAAGGGCCTCAGTCGTCACGTACACGAAACGGTCGATTTCTTGTTTTTTACAAGCGATCCTTCCATCTACCTTCGAGGTGAATATATCTTATCTACGATCAATACCACAGACCTACTTCCGTTCGTGTTTTTATCAAATTCAGTCAACTGAAATTGTCAATGTGAAATTACGAATTGTCGCAGGTGCTAAGATGATCATATGACTCAAATTTGATAAAAATGAAGACACGAGATTTTTGTACAAATCATTACCGTAAAGGAAAAAAACAGGAGATTAAAGTGCCGAAGCAAGATAAAAGCGTCTCGAAGCCTGAAGTGCGTAACGGAAAACGGACACCGCCGTCAAGAGCTCCGAGAGCAAAGCGGTCCGGCGTGGAAGCGGTGAAGCTGCACTTGCAGACCACCGGAGGCACCGGTAGAAGCTCCCGTTCTGCTACAGCGGTAATGCATTATCCAGTTAACTTAATTTAGAGTTCTAGATTAATTCAATCATGAAATGATGACGTGCAGTTTAAGACACGTGTCGCCGGTAACGTGCCACTGGAGTTAATTAATCAGTTTACCTACGACCAAATGCAATTAATCAACAATACTGCAGTACTAAATGCTTTATGTACTTACCGTGAATTTACTACATACTGCTTCATAGTTCAGGGGCAATCCTAAACTCCTAAAAATGTATTCCCTGTAAAATCTTCTAAAAATATAAATTTTATAAGTCCATTTGCTTGATGATGAAGCCTGTTTACCTTACCTATTCTTAAATTTTGGAAAGGTTGTAGTTATAAAAGAAACAAAAAATGTTTTTTGTAACATTTGTGTTTGTGAAGTCATCGTAGATAACTGAAATCCATAAAGTGAACGCCATAAAAGAAACTTAAGTTTATTTTACTTTCGTTAAATATATATAAGCTTTTAGTATGGAAATCGGATACATTTTTTAATTATTTATATAATTTCAACTAAGTATTTATAGAGTCAATCGTAACAATTTAGTTGGTACATATAGAGGTTTATTCTTTTGTTTTTTATGTTTTATTTTTGTTTATTATGTCTGATAAAACAAGATTATGTGTATACGGGTTCAATCACATCGTGTGGTTTAAATTCCTTATATATCTGTATATTCATATCTCTATTATTTATTTTGATATCATTTGGACAAATACCTCCTTAATCTTTCGAGATGCGTTATAAGCTAACCTTATCCCTTATACATTAAAATTATTGAATGAAAGATAGAAAAAAAAGAAAATAGAAAAATTTGAAATACCAAGATGATTTAAACTGTGTTATTACCAACAACCGGATTGTCAAAAAAAGCTTTGAAACCATACTGACACAATCATTAAAACCATTAAGGTATGTGAATACGGCAGTTGTTCTTGAGACGACAACAAAACACGATGCGATAATCCATATATGGAAATTAAAATTAATAAATTCATAAACTTGTTAAAAAATACAGCTGTAGGGGTCAAGAAAGTCGCGAGTAGCTATGTGCACTAAATTATATTCTCCGACAGAGCAACAAACTACCTTCAATCGACCATGACGAGTCACATGATGTGATCCCCACATTTGCAAAGGCCGTGACAAATAAATATTATCAGGCGGTAGGTAAACCTTGGGAATGAAACATTAATAGGGAAAAAATGCTACAGATAATATATATTTCTCGTCTCTGAAATAGTTATTTTGAACCTGTGCTGCAAAAAACGGTATTACCGGATTGACGTATTTGTCTGTGTATCTGTGTTTCTCTGTCTACCTGTGGCATCATGTTTATTATCATTGTTAAAGAATGGACAGGTTATTTTTTTTGGGCAGACTGACCTAATCAATATCCTTATTAGCTAAATATAATTTATCTTATATTAGATCTGTTTTACCGTTTGAACATTAACTCTTTTCCCACTTAAAAATGGTCTTACTAACTCACAGACCCGAGTGAGTAACCGGCCCCCAACATGGCGATACTTATTTTAAAAATATTAATTTTAATGTATTTAATTGAAGTTATTATTTAGGCCAAGATATTTCTTTTAACTTTTTAAATTTTTTTGTGACAACGATACCTAAAATTATAAAAATTAAAGTTTATTATGCCCATTACAGAATCAAAAGATTTCTATTGTTTATTTATAACCACAAAAACGCGACAGGAAATTAGAATAGAACAACGATATTATTTTGTATTCATAATTACGGCTATTGTAATTTTGAATATATACCATATAACTAGACACAGAAGACAGCGGGTATTCGCTGGATTCAGAAGGCTCAGGGCCGGGCTGAGCGGAGCAAATTAGGGGAGGCCTATGTCCAGCAATGGACCATTAAAGGCTGATAGATAGATAGAACCAGACACATTTATTTTAATCCCTTGTCGCCGAAACCTTCCAAATGAGCAAATTTAATAACAAACGGACCTCTAGTATTTAACCTTTGGTACGACTATTGACAATCAATATAGAATCATTAACACCGGCAACGAGAGTTAAACTATACACATATGACAATTTAATTAGTGTAGTTAGCGCAAAATGAATTGCTTATTAGTACTGGGCAATTAGCGACATAATACAGAACAACTGACAATAATTGTACCTAACGAGATATTTAAGATAGTCTACATATTTGCCAGTGTACTGTTTCACAATAAAAGAATTCCTTTATGCTAGTTTTTTTTGCTTCTACATACGTTTTGGAGGATTCTATTATATTCTAGATCGTAGAAAAAAAACTCCTTAGCACATATTTATGAGTAGGTAGTTTACCAAGGCAGCAAAGTACTAAGGCAAGTGTGTTTTTTTGAGTCCAGAACAGAGTGAAGAAATCTAGAGTAAAATCTTAAGCACTATGCTCTTGAGCAACGTGCTCTTCAGCACTATGCTCATGATTCCAAGGAAGAATTATGAGTGCGCCAAGCATCAGTTATATACCTTTATATAATTATACAGATGTATAAAATACCCTACCATCATCCATGAGTATCGTCCCGATTAAACTGACCAATACAGAGCCTATAATATATATCGCCAGAATTACTTTCAGTGGAGTCATCTGCAACTACTCCATTAAATATTACAATACAAATAAGGTATTATATAAATAATTCGTGGGAGTATTTATTGTAAATACTCATGCTGTAACGCTTTAAATTTATAAAATATTTTGAGTACATTCAAATAGTAATCAAATAAAACAAAGACGTAATTGTATCAGAATGTTTTCCTTTTCTACAGGGGGGTGTAAGTAACTCCCTGGAGCCTGTCGGCGGGTATGCTTCATGCAAAATTCTAGCCTAGAGCGTGAATATGCTAGAGCTTATTTATTATTATACATCAAAAGGAGATACAAATCCGATAACAGGACAATATTTATAATGATAATGATTAAATCAGTAAAATAATAAATATCAGTGTAATTGTAATAAAGACGGTGATGTAACACTGTAAATAAATTACCTACATCCGGATTATATTATGTAAATTGCATTAACTATAAATATCTACAGGATGATCTGTAGAGCTCGTTGCCTACAAATGTAAACGGTACTATTGAATCATAGATAATGAACTACGTAGGACTAGGTTATCTAATCTAGGAATTTGAAAAGAACTTTATGCCAGGGTTAAATTATGTGCACTTTATATACTCCGCACCTATCCTACGTATATCACTTCTTGGTATCTACATGAGTTATTGAATATTAAAGATGATAAAAGTCATTGTATTATACTTTTTAGCCAACATCGAGGTGGGCGAAATATAAATGAAAAAATATATATTTTTTCATACAGGTTATTATTTAACTCAATTTATTATTCAGCTCCCTAACATATATCTCCGAGAGTTGACTGATAGAGGATGCTAATAGACATTACGTCCGCCTAATGACATAACTCGTTAAAGGTTTTTGAATTCAGAGTAACTTAGAAAGGCTCATAGCCCAATAGCTTTTGTCGATCCCAAATTATCGACCGAGTAAAGAAACAGTGGACGCTCTCAATGGCTGAATGGATGAACGCTAGTGTCTCTAAGTCTCTTCAGTTACGAGAAATCCGTTACTTGTATTGGACCACTATAAAGTGGAAGCAAGGCAAATAGAGATAGTAAATAGAATATAAAACACTTGTTTCCACCCGCGAAAAACAAGTTTTGTCACGCAGTAAAAATATCAAAACAATGAATTATTAAAATATTCCTGAGGATAAATATCCTGAACAATAATTTAATTTCAGGACATGTTGAGTCTCTTAACAAAAAATCCGTTTTACTTCGATTATTTGCATCGCACATTATGTTTCATATGGTTGTCTAATTTGTTTTTTTTTATTTTGGACGACAATGCATCGTTGATGCCTATGAAGTTACAGACGTCCATGTGAGTGATGTCCAATGAATATGTGGTAGCTCTTGATTGAAATAACACTTAACTTTATCCATCCATCAGCCTTTGAAGGTCTATTGCTGGACATAGGCCTCCTATACTTGCACTATTCAGACCGGTCCTGAGTCTTCTGAATCCAACGGATCCCACTTCCCTACGTCCTACATCTCTTACATCGCAAATACAAAAAACTTTAAATATAGTATTAGCAGGCTCAGACTTAATATTTCGCAAAATTATATCGAAATTAGAGAACGATTTTCCCCCATAATGTGGGGTTGACGAGAAAAAATACCATTCACGAGTAGGTGTGGTACCCTAAAAAAAATTTTTCTACATTTTTTCTGTAACATTAAGGAATCATAGAAGCTTTGCCGGCCAAGGGAAATCGGAAGTGCTGCGTTGTAACATGCTCACAAATATTTGTAACGCATATCAAAGTTAATGCCAAAACATGTTTTATAGTTATCCATTAATTGTAGGATTTAACATTAAATTTATTAAAATCTGGTAAATTCTGGAGCAAGTTAGAAAAGAAATGAGTTTTCCAAAGCAAAGTGAAGGTACTATATTCTTAAGTAATACAAATGAGCTCCCGAAACTACTAAAACGTTTTGAATGAAATTTTGCACACTGCGTATAAATTGGTCCAAGTTATAAATTTTACATGCGTCAGAACAACGTCAGCCAGGTGCTGACCTGACTAGGTAACTAGCTGAAACCTTATGTAACAGACTGGTCATGTTTTTATTATCATGAAAAGGTTATATTTATGTTAGCGTTAAAAGGTTAACCTACATACGATTGAGTTGTTGCTAAGTGATCGTCGACGTCATTAACAAGTTTGCTCCTTGAAGTCTCTACGTCATAATGTGTAAAATACATTCTCAAGTATAGGCATATAGGTAGCTAAGACGGCATACCAATTATAAAACACCAGCAGCCTGGAATCGCACGGGTACAAGAAACCATTAAGTACACAAAATATATCATAAGACAGAAAGGGGGACATACAAATGAACTCACTTTTCCAATTATAATATTATGAATTTCTAAATCTTTTGCGCAAAGAAAAAATAGTATCTTTCTAAAATCTACTTATATATACTTACTTTGTCATAAAAATACTTTTTTCAAGCAACCTAACATTTTGGTTGTGTGAAATTCAAAATAGAGTTACATAAAAATGCTTAGTAATTGAAATGAAGAATTTCAGCCGTGTTTAGTTTGGTTATTCCTACTTTTGATTTGATTATATCATTACGGTTAATGTTCATAATATACCTATTATGAACATAATTTATCACTCCATTTTTATCATGACTATCATTTTACCTTTAAAATGTACTGTGGGCTAATGTTAACAAACACTTAAAAAAAGAAACACTAGAACTAGCATTGCAGTACCTACTTAAGAACGTTTAAATACAAACAATAAATTATTACAAAACAAATCTTCAATTCTTGAAACTGACCACGAAATAATAATTAATACTTAATTAAAGAAAATATCATCGCAACGTCACTTTTCATTTGACCTTTCTATTCTTTTCGCCTAGTGCTAAGAAAAATATAATATATTTTTTTATTTACATATTGATTAATGAGTCATTGTCAACAAGAAGAATTTTAATTTGTAATAAGTAAGTAAGTGACAAATAAAAAAACAATGAATAGACTAGGGGATAGTTTTACATAACTTTCCTCTACAAGTACATCTGATACAAATATAAAGTTTATCTAAATACCATACGTTAAATTAGTGGATATTAATAAAACTATAGTTAGGACCTTATATATATCCCTTATATTTTTCGATAGTTCAAAATTAATATTAATTGCTGTGTCCTAGAACATTTCCTATAATAGAAATTTACTTGCATTCTATTACGAAGAATTTAATTAAGCGATTGCGCCTATCATGTTTATAGCACATGCACATCGAAATGTCTTACATGATTCTATTCAATGAGTTCTTGTCATTACTATAAAACTTTACAAGTATTTAAGAAATGAAATGAAAAAGAAAACAAAATATGTACCACAGTTTTATGTTCTTAGGGAACGGTGATAAAATGCTATGGTGGATCTTAATTGATCACGATTTTGCTCCAAACATAGAAACCATAAGTAGTTGAAATAATAGCAGCACTATGTAAATGAATACATTCATACAATACCATCGAAGAGGCGTTTATTGTTTACACGTAACATGTATAAAAAGCAGGTAAAGCCCACAAAATGGTGCAGTTGCGCTAAAGTAGCTTGAAAGATTTCGACGTGCCTATAACCATTGTATGTTAATCAGTTCTCCATTATATCTAGTGTAAAATAGTGTGACAAAGAATAAATTTCCGTATTTTTCTCAAAACAAGACGACGTATCATGCGATTTGTCAAGTGTTAATGCGGATAAAAGTATAAAATAAATAATCGGTGAATGACCCGTTCGTTTGAGTCTCAAAATTAGAGGTCGGTTAAATAGAGGAAGCGTGGATATTGTGAAGTGCTCCAACGCAGTGTAGTCTATAGATTATAACGAGAATCCGCGCGACTGCCCGTCTTGCGCTCTTCGTCTTTTCCCTTATCTCAACCTACTTAAGAAGCGAATATCTCCGATATCTGGTGAATCGAAGAAACACATTAAACACTTTGACTGGATTAGGAGTTTACGTTAAAGTTTATTCGAATATTTAAAATTTTCAAATATTTATTTTCGCGGTTATTCGACTTCTTTTAATGTTATGCTCTACATGCAGTGAATATATGCGTCCTAAGGCTACAACAAACATTCTTCGAGGTATGTACCCTAGCTTTTTTATAGAACTAGAAAAATTTAAAATAAATTATATATAATTACTATTCATTTTATTTACCCACATATAACAACAGTTGGCCCGGAAGGGGAATAAAATTATAAATAACATATCAAAATTACTTAAAAATATCTACCTACTTTTTAAATTATTTTGAAATTTGTTTTAATACTTTTTTTTTTATTTAACAATGCTAAGTATTTATTATACGTATTTATATATATGTAATTGTTATAGTTTTCTCTGTTTATTTGTGTAAACAAAAAATCTCGTCATTCATAAATTATTTTAAATAATAAGACTTACTTTTGAATACACAGAAATAAACAGAAAAATAAGGACAGCTACAAATAAGCTAAAAAAATTTAAAAGGAACATTTATAAGTATTTAAGGTGTTTCATTTATTTATGAATTACTGTGACATCACAATAGGTCGTCTCCAAAACATAGTTATGGTCATTCCAATATTTAAATTATACCTATATGCTGTAGTTTTAGTACGTTATTGAAAAATATGATCTTTTTGTTTTCATTATTAATAACAATGTGGTGAAATAAATATAGTCGTAAACATTCATTTTAACACGTTTTGGTAAATCTTTAATTTACGAACAAATAGTATTCTCAATTAATTAGATGCATCATTTATTCAGGTGATGATTAAAGAAACGACCAATTAATTTAATTAAAAAAAAACGCTCGCACATCCGCATTAGGATTCCTCGGGTTCGCGGGTGATATGGAAAACACAAATAAAATATAATAAATACCCGTGAGCCAAGTATACATATTAATCCCATCTATTTCAGAATTAACATCTCTAGAATAAGTGAGGTGTACATTTAAAAATTATCTTAAATATCAATAAAAGAAATAACTATCGATGACAGACTGATTGATTAATCTAAAAGCGCACAGCAAATATCGCTAGGTCCAATTTTTACACAAAAGTGCCTTACTGACGTAAGTAAGTACTAAGGAGAGATATTTCTCCTATGGGGTTAAAATAAGCGATAATCGTTGTATGACTTCGTTATTTTCAAAGTGAGATATGTATGAGCTCTTGATTGAAAATAAAGTTGACAATATCAATATTATTATGTTTTAAAAAAAGTATCTCCATGGGGGTGAAATAGATGATAAAAATTATAAGAATGTTCTTCATATTTGAATTTAGAAACGAAAATAGAATATAGAATTTAGAAATGAAAATAAATGGTTCACGTATCAATTTTTTAACTTGTCCGCTAAGGTTAGGATTAGGACATGACTGTCAATTTAAAGCTTTGTAATATTGGAATTTACAAATGCAAAATGAGAAATGAAATTTTATTATTAGATACAACTGTTGTTTTGTAGAAATTCTCGTCTTAAAGATAAAAATAGGGGATGATTCTTTTGTACAAAAAGAACTCATGTTTATACAAGTAATCTCCAAAACTCACAGACTAATTTGAATAAAATTTTGTAAATCGTACTGTTAATTGTAAAGGCAATGCTCTTGCGGAATCCCAACTTCATATAGAAAGTGGTCTATTGGGGGGAAACTATATCACCACCTTCATCAACGCAATATATAACTGCGCTATATATTGCGTACTCGGATCTTTTTACACAAGGAGCGGCTTCTACATGCTATAATCTCTTACGACAGACAAGTTTAGTTACAATTTAATATTTGTGAGAATAAACTAACAAAGGATCTTTAAGAAAATGATGTGCATCTATTCTGCCATTTAACGGTGAACGTGTGCCTATAACAGAAGAAGTGTAAAAAATATGTGATGAACGTATATTAAAATATTCTTAAACCTTTAAAAATATTATAAAAATCTCTTAAATTTAACAAATTTAGTGATACATATTATGTTCATATTATAGATATCATTTAGCCCAGTGACCAGCGATTAAACCACTAAAGCACCACTACATACGGAAGGAGCACGATTTTAAGATGAATTCGAATGAAAGAGAATATTGTGTTCGCTCAAATTCTGCTCTGCGAGAAATATAAATAAATCTTGAAAATAAAATTAAATACCTGGTATTGATTTGATAGATTTCACGTTATTTTTATGTGCATACCTGAGGGTAAGACTTTTTCAGTAACACTTAGATAATAGAATGCTGGCATACTCGTCTATTAAATGATTTCTAATGTTTCCTTCCCTCGAAATCGCCATCTAACAATTATCTATTATGTCTTAAAGTTCTACTTATACTTAATTTACTAGTAGTAAACTTACTTTACTAAGATTATCGATCATCCTCGAATCATTGTTGATCATTGTGTTGAGAAAAATATAATCTATAAAACCAAAACTACGGGCATTAACAAATCTTTCACTGTCAATGTCATTCCGTTCGGTAATTTTAAAACATTATTACATTTCCGATTATCAAATATTAAAGATTTACGAAGCTATCTTTCACATGATTGCCCTTATTAGCATGATAAGTCATAAAAACTATAAAACAATATATTTCAGTCTAAATTTAGGTAAGCTCATAAAAGTATATTACATTTCTATAAAGATATGGGTACATACCCGAAATTACAACTTACGAACAGGTGGGATTTCTGCTCATTTATTTATGTGATAGTAACTTAACATAAATATATATATAATAAGCAAGAATTCAGACACACGACGGCTAGTGAACATTTCTCATTGCTTTTTGGAAAATCAATAACATCTCTCCGGCTAAGAAACAATACAATACAATACAAAAATAATACAAACAACATTATATTTCATAATGTATACCTACTCACATGAGTACGTGCATATACGTTGCCCTTAACTTATCCGATCGATAACTTTCACTCCCCTATTACTTAGGGAATAAATATCAAGATACCGCAAAATAATATGAAATATACAAAAACCTTATAACCGTCACTCATTACTGTAGTTTCTTTAATATCTTGAAGGTAACGTCGAAAATTTGTTTTGAATTATTACCCCATTGTTTATTTGGTATATTATTTAATTAGGTTTTTGCTAGGTACCCATGATTTTCAATGCAAAATAAAAACAATAGATGCTTTTCAAAGATGATTGTCAAAGACCGTGATAAGATTATTATCGTACAAAATATTTTATAAGATAAGATAAACTACATTTTATACAAAATGTCATGAAATTGTAAGTCCATTTGATTGATTGCTTTTATTTATTCCCACACTATCGTTTGATTCCAATAACTAACAAAATATCTACTAAATTGTATTATATAACTAAACTAACCATATGAATTTATATTATATTTATTTTATTATATTAATTTTAATATGACTCTTTCCTCATTACCATAAGTGACCAAGTACGTGTCGGCCCACGCAGAATGTAGAGCCAAATAGGTGTTAAGGGAAGCCACGATCATTTTTTTTTTTTTAAATTCGTAAATATACTTTACATTAGGGCAGCTTAGGATACTGACCCCAATCCATAATACGAACGATGGCGTCGTCAAAGGCGACAGAACGGCTTCTGTCTAAAGGATCGGCACCCGCATAGAATAATTATCAATGTTATTATTAACTCGTTAATCCTACTACTGGTATTATTAATTTTCTGTGAAGCCTACCCGGTCAGTTACCTCTCTCCTTCTTACACGAATCTTCATATTTCAGCTAGAGTATTGAGAGCCTGTTCCTTCTTTCTTCTTGCATTGACCGAAAACGCTTTTTTGGCAAACCTACTAATTTTTAAAGTGTTGTTCAACGACGCCTCACTGTTTGGAGGAGACCAGAAAATAGGGATGGAGGGACGGATACGATGAAAATATAAATGTCCCGTTTTGACTGCCTTACTCTAAAAATGTATTCATCTATATTTTTTAACTCAAAATATTATTTTTATAGCTATAATATAATTTTTTGAATGTGTTATTTTATTTGGTCAATTTAACCCAGTCGGACATCTACGAGTTACGCAAGATGTGAAGGGCTATCAGATTATACTATCCTTGTATAAATTATTAGCTTCTGAATAATCTTGCCTTGTGTCCGTGTCACGCAACGAATACAGTACGTAACGATTAAAGAATATTAATTACTGAGGAAAACCAAAGTGATACTTGTAGAATGTAGATCATTTACGACAGAAAATTATTACTACAAAAATTTCCAATGACGACACAACATGTTATAATGTAATAAAGTCGAAAAATGATTTCTTCGGAATCTCTTCAAAAATATCGTGAAATATAGATATAGAGATCTATAGAGAATATATCTCTAATATTTGTCAGTAGACTTTGAGTAACTACGGAAGAATTCCAACAAAATGTCACGCTTTATTACGTACTAGTGACAATAGTAGCATAAACAGATCTAGGACGAGATGTATCAGTTTATGTGACATGCATTCAATATGATCTCATTGGAAAATTTTATTGATAACCACAATTTGTGCATCTAGCTTGCCTGATCCCTTAGTGAACCTCGACAATAGAATACTCTACGGGATCTAAAACTATCTTATCTTTTTCGTATAATTTAATCCCAACGGTAATTATATAGTGGTTTTTCCCTACCTAATTAGGTACTATTATGCTCCGCCTAGAATGAGACAATAAATAATTCCATTCTCGTCAGGTTAATTTTCTTCTTTTTTCTTCTGTAATGTATTTTTAATTAGTATTCAAATTAAGTAACGTAAAAAATACAAAATACTCACAGACACTTTTATTTTTTAATCCAAGAAACTGATAGAATTATATTAGATACTCGTAGTTGTAAAACATTTACGTCAAACCATATCACATTTGAAGAGAATTGATTGTCAGCTACCAAGACGAACATTTGCTGATATAAATTTATAATAGGTTAAGTGGACGTCAATAAAACGCGGATTTGCATAGATTAACACACGTAAAAAAACAATAATCTCCATATACCGTTTATTTCAGATATCCAATCTGAGAAATGGTTATCAATGTTTAAATTTTCCTTAGATTTTGATAAACAATTACTTTGATATGTATGATATTAGACACCTACAGCCATAATTATATATTACGTAAGTAATCTGATAACATTAGTTCTTTACTACAGACTCGTTTCGGTAATAGGATTAAATATTTATAGATCCAGTTACATCACTACGGTCATGACAATGGTTCTCAAACATGTTTGAACCATCAACCCTTTGTATACCTAACACATGTTTGGTTTTCTAACAAAATATAACAACTTGTAAATTTTTCTTTTTTTTCGGCTTACATAAAATGCATTTTTTATTTTATTTCAATAGTTAACTAGTTGTACCCTACGTGCGTTGTTATTTCGGTTGATGGCAATCAACCGAA
>DWPA01002780.1:0-15186 GCA_018251375.1 Calpodes ethlius
AAAGAGTCAATTTATGACACAGCTTTATTAGATACAGCCAATACATTCGTTTGTCCACTCAATGTCGATTGTAGACCAGGACGACTATTGAAACCGCTTGTTTAAAAACTATGCACGGCATTCAAACGGATCATCACGGTTACCGTCGCTCGCCTGCTAGTGTGTAAGTTAATTACTTAAAATCAAGACAATGTAGGCCATGGATAATGTTAAGCGATAATAATATTCCACGCGCACTGATGATATTTAAATTACTTTACAGATGAAATACTCGATAGAAGCAGAAAACATATATTTAAAGGTGTTTATTGAAAAAAAAAAACTGAACTTGCGTTCATAATCACAAATTGTGCAATCGTTCGTAGACAATTATACATTTTTCTGGTAAATAATGTTTGTATATAAATAGAATAATGAAATTATTAAAAGAGACCCCAAATTCCAGGGTTTATATTTTAATTCAATTAATACCTTCCCAAATCAAATTATATTTATGTGTGCACAGCACAGACGAACTTCATAAGTTAATCTGATGCATAAAAGAGAATAAAAAAAAAGAAGCAAAAAATCTCCTCTTTTGAACAAATCCTGCGATAGCAAAGCATGATCCAAATGCTTCTTATCGATTTTCGGTATCATAATTGCATTGTATCGATTCGCGTAACGATATGGATCTTACGTATTCCGGTGGATTTATTCAGATCTAGATAATTGGAACGTTTAACAATTTTGAACTTACACCACCTATTTGACTTTTGCTGCTATTAGTTTCTGAGCCATTTCGTTACAATATAATATGTAATATTTTGTAATATTAGTGTACATTGTAAAGATAATAATGATAGAATGTAGATATATCGAACAATTGAAATGGGTCAAGTTTGTCCCGATGCATCCGCAGTAATCCGCACTATAATTAACTGGCCATCATGGAGCCGCTTCGCTGGACGTAAATGATCGGGTCCTATCTAGAATAGCTATGAACCATCATTTCGATAAAACAATTACATTGTGTGAACATGAACAAAGTTCAAAAAGTACACGATTACACACGTCAGCGAATATAGCTTTCACTAGTGGTCCGCCCCGACTTCGCACAGGTGTAATTAAAATTAATAAAATGCACTGCGCTAATTTTTTTTTGACAACGGATGAAGAATTTCGATGATTACCTAGGTACTATATACAAACATTATTACTTTTTTTATGTTATTTGTATAGATAGTATAAATTATACCAGTGGACTTATTTTTTTTGTTTGTGAACAACATCACTAAAATTTATTCTCCATATTCGATCAATTCGTTATCCTCAAGTAAGTTGCCAGCAACTGTCAAATACTCATAGTATATTTAATTATTTCACCTTTTCAATTTATTCAAAGGTTACAAAAGATTGATTTTTAAAAACGACCGTAAATATCAAGTTCAGAAGTTACACGCACGGAATAAACAGCTGAAGCTGGTGAAAATATTGAGATTCAAAATACAGGCGTCCCTCGTATAACACGGTTAATTCGTACCGTGCTATATCGAAACCGTGTTATTCGAAACAAGGTATACCGTGTAGTATCGAGACCTTGTCTTGTGTTATATCGAAACCGTGTTATACGAAACCTTGAAATAATATAAATAAAGGCAATGTGTACCGTGTTATATCGAAACCAAATCTTAAGGTGTAAAATTTTATGATAGCTGAAATTTCGTTCCAAATACTACATAAATGAAAAAGGAAGTTACCTTCAAGTTTTTATTAAGAAAAATAAATGAAATTCAATTTTATGATGAAATACAAAAATTAAAAAATACAACAAAAAATATATTCAATGACTAATAATTATAATTACATATTATAAAACAAGTAGAAACAGCTTATTACGATTACAAAATTAATTTTCATCATCACTCTCATCAGAAATTACAGCTAATCTTCTTTTTTTTCTCCAGGTTGGTTGAAACTACTCTTCACTAGTTATTTCTCCATCATGACAAAGGTTATCTGACGTAGTAGCAACTACCTGCCTATTTCGATCTTGCAATTCTGTCAGAATTTCTCTATAAGGAGCTAAAGAGCTATTCAATTCTCTTTTAAATTTTCCGCTACGTACAACTGAAGGATCTTTTTCAACGAAAAATGTTTCCAATTTTTTAGCTAAAGCTATTCCTTCTTCCAGATCAATTAAATTTAAATGAGGAACCGTTGTAATATTACAAATGTTTTCCGAATCATCGGGGTAATCGAAGTTGGAGTTATTTAGTAGTTCAATTAGTTCTTCCTCATTCAAAGTTTGCTCTTCAAATAGTTCCCGAACATCATCAATGTTCATATCAGAAAATCCGTCCCCTTCTAAATTAGAAGCAACCGATATTATTCTGCTAAATTCTGCTTCCTCAAATAGGACACAGCTTCCTCTCTGGACCATTTGCGGTAACAAAGGTTTCCAACACGCATGAAGTGTAGACTGTTTTAATTCCTTGCAAGCCACATCTAAAGTTGTGACACAATCTAAAATAGAAAACTCTTTCCAAGCTTGAGTAAGCGTAACATTTTTATCGTTTTCCAGTCTTTCAAAAATTTTTTGGAATGCTAGTCGTATGTAGTATGCCTTGGTTGTTGCAATGATTCCTTGATCTAATGGTTGGATCAATGACGTACAATTTGGAGGAAAAAACACAATTTTTACGTTAGGATGATTCAACTCTCTACTATGGCTACCTGCATTATCAATGAGCAATAAAACTTTAAAGCTCAAATTTTTTTTCTTCAAAAACTTTTCTACTTCTATAATAAAACAATTTTTAAACCAATCTTCAAACAAATTTTGCGTCATCCAGCCTTTTTTATTTGCTCGCCAGAAGACTGGTAGATGAGACTTATCAACGTTTTTCAATGCTCTGGGATTCAAGGAACGATTTATTATCATTGGTTTTACTACAAAATTTCCTGATAGGTTACTACACATGTGAAGGGTAACACGATCTTTACAAGTTTTATAACCTGGTGATTGCTTCTCATTTTTTGAAATAAAAGTTCGAGACGGCAGTCTCTTCCAATATAAAGCTGACTCATCGGCGTTGAAAATTTGATCTGCTGAATACTCTCCCTCTTCAATAATTCGCGGTATTTCCAATATAAATTTTTGAGCAGCTTCTACATCTGCTGAAGCTTGTTCTCCTTGCAATTTTACATTGCGCAAAGAAAATCTTTTTTTAAAATTTTCAAACCACCCTTTACTTGCCAAAAATGATAGGTTTGGTTCTTCTTTAGAAGAAAGTTCATCTTTCCTTAAATGTGTGTAAACTCTGAGGGCTTTTTGTTTAATAATATTTGTACTCAAAGGGATTTTTTTATCTAAACAATCTTCTATCCATATTATAAGAGCATGTTCCATTTTTACGATATTTATATCTCTTTTGCGGGACACACGTTTTGCACCTTGCGAGCAACCAAAGGCAACATTTTTTCTAATTTCGCTTTCATTTTTGAATATTGTTCGAATAGTAGCTTCGTTTAAATTTAATGATTTTGCAATCGATGTAGGTTTTTCTCCGCTTTTTATACGATCTAAAATTGCAATTTTTTCTTCGAGTGAAATAAATTTTCGTTTAAATTTTTGCTTCTTGATCTTGTCAGACATTATCTAAATTTAGGGTCCAAAATAAGATTTACAATAAACGTTACAACTTCATTTTTTACATACCTCAAATTAAAATTATTATGCACTTATAAACTTGCAAAAGAAGGCTTTTTTACTACGTACTTTTTACTTTACTTTCTAAAATGTTAAAAACAAAGCAAGCTAAAACTTTATCAACTTCATTTACAAAGGACAAAACGCAAATGTACTTTCACTTCTCAAAACGAAATGAGATATTTTTTTGTAGCAATAAATTTGTGGTATTCCCCTTATTGAACGGAAAAAAAAATTCAAATTTTCAATGCATATTTGTTATTTATTTCAAAACCCTGTTTTACCGTGTAATATCGAAACCGTGTTATATTAATCTCAATTCTTGTACCGTGTAATATCGAAACCGTGTTTTACAAGTACCGTGTTATACGAGGGACGCCTGTATAGAGCTGTATTTATTATAGTTATATCTTTCTCATGTAAAATTTTAAATGGTGGTATTGAGGAAATCTCTATAAAATAAATTTAGTAGGTGTAGAGGAAAATCAATGAAATTATATTTTTAGTTAAATTTTGTTTTTAATAGTTTTAATAATCTATAGGGAATTTAACCAGGAAATTGTAATAATAATTCCCGTTTCTACCAACAGTTAAAGTATATTCTGTTATGGATAGGAATAGTTGTTACTTTTCAATGATACTTGCTGATACAAATACTATTTTGTTTTTAATAAAAACCTAATTTACTATAAAGTCTGGAACAAAGACTCAATTAGTATGAAACTTGTGAATATTGATGAATAAAAAAAATTTCAGGTGACAAGTTTGATTATCATTATAATTAATGTGGTATTTAAATTAATAATGATAAAATGTCTAAATTTTTGTGTAAACAGTGAATCCTAACTAAGCTCATGTTAATATGATAATTATGTACATATGGTTAATTTCTTTGTAAAGCATTCTGTATGAGTACAGCAAATGTTATAACTAAAAAAATACCTAGCCTTGGTGCTTAATATAATAACTGCAATTATTTAATTGTTTCATGAATTATATGATTGCAGTTACATGAATGATAGAACAGTAACGAGAACAAAGGACATCAATCAATTCAATATCCAGAGCACTGAATAAATGATTCTTTTAATCTGAGATACAATTATAAGTAAATATGTATTGAAATTAATTGTTATTGTTCATTATGATAATATTCTTGTAATTGATACCTAAATCATAATAAATTGTTTTGTGTGCTTGTTGTAGCATGACTGTAAATTAATGTCCTATCTATGTATCAATGTATTTTAGTAACAAATTTTAAATAATGGAGATAAGGTACTGAGATATTACATACTTATTTTTATAACTAACACTATAATATCATACCGAATTACATTGTCAGTCTCAAATAAAATAAAATGGTTTTAAATGCCTGTTAAAACGAGTACGAATCTGTCTAGGAATAGATTAAGCAACATTAGAGAAAACAAAATGTGCTAAAAGTTTTTGCCATTAACAAATGTTTTTTCATACATATAATAAATAATTTAATTTCTGAAATTCAAAGGTGAATAAGAAATTTATATGGGGTTTGATTCAATTGAATAACGATTGTTGGTGTAGGTACACTTTGAGGTTTTCAGAATCAAAGAAGATGGATTAGTAGTTAAAAGAATTAATGCAATTGCCAACTTTTATTAATACTATTACAATATGAGTTGATTGAAACCACTTCTAATATGGCAGTAACCATTTTTAATGGCAGTGGTTTATGAACATGAAAGAAGTTTAATAATACAGTTAAGTAGGCCAACAATTGACCTGTATTAGAAACGACTTTTTTCTTATTTTGTCGCTTAATTCGTTCTCACATAACTTTGTCCAATTAATCATTGAGTTATTTAGTAATATTGCCAAGTTTCCTTAATAAAATCCAAGAGTTATAATTTGCGAATATAATGGTGCTTTTCTAGTGTAATTCTACTTTCTGTTCTGAATATACGTTTGCTTACGTTTAAAGCAGGTAGTTGTTTTTAATTAAATTTTTATGTACCATTTACTTATGTAAATTGCAATTATATTGCTTTTGATTGTGATAAAAATAACATGATTGGGTTGTTCTGTTATAACAATTAAAAATAATAATATATTTCAAAACATTTATTTATAAAACGGTCTTATCATTTACCACTGCAAAGTAATTATGTAACCAAATAGATAATAACACAAAACAAGTAACAAAATGTAACGGAAAATTATTCTGTGGCTTTAAAATTATGGTAACTAACTCTAGCTTTTAATATAAATAATACGTAGTTACATAATTATGTATTAATAAACGAAAACAATGCGAGTCAAATTGATTAAGACTTAGAGGAAAATTCATCACAAATTGCGGCAAACAATATTGTTTACTATACTTATATGAATAACTTGTTCAATAATTTAAATATTAAAGTTAGGTACAAAATTAGATTTTGTTATTACAATTTCAATTCGGTCGATAGGGAGTGTCACATGGCACTTGCCTTTATCAGCTCGTGATAACCTACCATTGCATTAAGATAAAAAAATAAAGGAAGTCTGGCCTTCGACAACTTCATATGCCAATGTAATTACCTACGTGAAAAATAGTACTGGTATATTACATTACTATAAAGTATCTCCAATCATTATCTTTAGATTACAAATCGTTGACGTCATTTTCAAGCAGTAACCATACAGTATTTTATATAATCTTTGGCACGCCCGCACCAATGCAACGAGGCTATGTAGTATTCAATTCATTCTACTTTTTGTTTCCCTTGTTACGACCCAGAAGTTTATCTAGGAAACTTCTCTTTCTTTTCACCTTTTTAACGTCCTTTTTATGAATTTCCACACCGTCTCCATCTGCAGTCATTTTTTCAATCATTTCTGGAATGGTTAAGTCTGTAATTGTTTCAATCGGTGGCTTTTTGGCGTTAGACGATTCCCTACTTATCTGCCTTTGAATGACAAACAACTCTGGAACATGATCATTTTCTTCTGCTGCTATCAAGGAATTCTTCGAATCCTTTTGTTTTGCGTCATTTTGGTCTGTTTCTACATTTGCTTGTGTAATTTCGGGACCGTTGGGGATAATTTCATCCGTTTTTGGTTTTACATCCTCTGTAACTTCTAAAGGTTTTTCAGTATGATCTTTCTTTTCGAAAACTTCATCATTCTCTGTACTATTGACCCTTTCATTGGAAATTTTATTACTGTCGATAGTATCGCTAACACTTGAAATTGACTTGGGAACTGAACCGACGACCCTGGGCCCTGGTTTGGTTGGTGGCAATGTCCAATCGATTTGCTTACGCTGAGGAGAGTAACGTTTAACGAGCTCTTCAAAGAGTTTGTGATGGTCGACTTTGTTAGGACTTCCTTCAATGGGCAAGCTTTCATGTTTTGACTTGGTTTCAGGGTCTTGATTTTCTTTACCTTCCGAGAGACTATCATCATCAGGACCCAAATCTAGTATTACCCGGCGCACAGGCGTCGGTGTAGTATAAGGTTCAGCAAACGGAAACTTATATAAATTAGGACTTTCAATTTTATATTTAATCGGCGATGTGTTGTTTACTGGCATAGAAGCGCGAACTCCGGTTCGGGTGAATGTACTCCCGTTCGGCTCGTGTAAATTTGAATTTAAAAATTCTCTTCGCATTTTAGATAAGCGTCTCGTTCTCTCTGTCATGGTGTGCCGATAGTCGACATCGTCGCTTTGATTGAGCTCCGAAGTAAAATTATCGGAGTATTTTCGCGGTCGAAAGTCGATATGGTTTCGGTCCTCGCTTCTAGTTTCGCGCATGCTGGAGTAGCCGGCAGTGTTCCGCTTGAAGTTGGAGGTCGTCTTGCCGTGGTTGGAGGTGACGATGGGATCGACGTCCCGGTACACCGGCATCACCGCGGTCGGCGACGGCAGCGGCACGAACGCACTGTCCTGCCTGTCGAACACTTCGCGCCGCTGACTGAACTGGTCGACACCGATCATCTCCCGCGACCTCACACTTGTTGTAGGCGATTTAGTCGCCATTTCCGTTCGATAACAAACCACAACACTTTTGTTATTGATACTATTTTCCTACAAACACTGTATTTCTATTTTCGTACGGCACACATTATGACTTCACCGGTAACATCGCTCCTATAAAAGAGTACACGTCTATACGTTAAATTGGACAATAAAGGTGCTCCGGTCGTCCGTATAAGGCGGGCCGTTCGCGATATAATGAAGAGTGATCAATAGAGTGGCACCGATAAGATACGAACGTCGTGCGGTGCTGTACTAGGTTTCTTTATCTTTCAGCAGTCGAAACAGTTGTGTAAATAGAACCGAGCGAACACAATCATGTTCGTAATTAATAGCGAATGGAGTGAAAGCAATGCTCCGGTTGTCTGCCGGCGAACACTCATTATATAATGAATATTAAAACAAATGTTCCGAATACGATACACTGAGTTAGTCGCCGGTCGCTAATCTTGAATATTTAATCGGTATTTTGTTACACGCGGCTCAGGGACGGCTCACTATTACACACTTCATTAGACTGGTCACCAAAAATAATTAGGTGCATTGTTTGTCTCTAATTAGGTTTCCCCCACGAGAGCTCCTTTCAAGAAAAGTCATTTAATTTAAATAACAAAATCATTACCAAATTGGTATCTTCATTTGCTTCACTTAAATCACTTCGCAACGATATGTAAGTTATTTACTGGCTAACGAGTGCGTTTACTATACCTAATAGATATTAACTGAATACCTGAGAGTTAATAGAACGAGTTTCACGTTAATTTTACAGTTATCTCAAATGCACGTTAAGTGGCAGCTAACTCACGCGTTACACAAACTTCGTTTTCACGACGATTTTACAAAGACGCCTGTACGCGACGGTCGTAAATTTGCAATTTCAGCAACAAAATAGACTTGGCAGAACAACACTGTATTCAACTGTAGGTACATCATTCGCCCTCATTGGAGATTGGAGACTTTACATTTTCTTCACAATTTGCGCCTTCAGTTTCGCGTAACCGGATGTAATGAGTCTTCGTTGATTTACATTGTAAAATAATCCACCAAACTTTATTTGCAAGGTATAGGATGACACGCGTTTTCAACACTTCCTTGAGGTAGCACCATCACGCTTTCGACTTGTTTGTAAATATCAACAGAACGAGTCAGCAAACAATCACAAAATAGACGTACGGACGCTGTGTGGGTTCTGTCAAGTACTACCGATTCGTGCCGCTTTATTTTTAAACGCACTAACGTTTTTTTATCTTTTTTCCCGGGATCTGGAGCTAATTTTATTTACATGCCTACTACGAATATCTTTACAATCGATTCAGTACGAACAAAGATGCCTTGGATACTGTATCGCATTTATTCATTGGAATGGTTCGTATTGAAGTTTATTAGACCCTAGAATGTGGTAGAGCGATTCGATAGGAATTTCGACAATGATCTCATTCGATTTGCATAGGTTGGCGTAATCCAACCATACACGGAATTGAGTGGGAATGTTGTATAGGTATCAAACACCGCCTTTACGCGGAACTGCTTTATTACTTTAGTTAACTATGACTAGTCCTATGTACAATGTAAAATAAGTAGCTACTTTAGGAAGTTAATAGTTATATTGAGTTACCAATAACCCATCATGTTTATATTTACACTTTTAACAGGTCATTGACGTACAAAATATTGTATTATGTTAGGATAGTCGAACCCACAGTATTATATATTTCATATTAACTTCTCATTATTTTTTTTTGTAACCATCAACCAAGTTGTGGTTTAAGTAGTTGGTTCCGTAAAAAGCTATCCCAAAGATCAAGACATGATGTTTCTTCGGGCACCAATAAAAATAAAACACGATTTGGTGTTTGTTTGATCTTTAAAAAATCTTATGGCCTTGCATAAAGTCTCGAAATGTGTCACATAGCCAGAAATGTGAAGGCGAGGCAAATGGTTTCTTTTGAATGCGTGACTCAAACTTAAATGTTCGTTTACGTTTTTATAATTATTAGTAGGTAGGTACTAGGTAGTGTTCTAGAAAATACTAATTATTGTTTTAAGAAATAAATCAACGGAAAGTTTTAACGTACTTAGGCACTAACAACATAATTGATGAATCATTGCAATTATATTAATTATCATCACGTGCCGTACTTATAACTCCTGCTAGTGTTGCCATATAGGTACAAGTTTATCATTACCGGGACATTTAGGTACATTAAGATAACTTAATGTGGGTAGTATCAAAAGGTAATAAAATGAAAATAATTATGTTTAAATCCTAATGAGTTTGTATACTTTTTATTCATTATATAATAATAATAAATTAACTGTTATACATTCTAACTCAGTATTTCTGCCCTAAGATTTTCTATATCGCAGGTGACATAGATAACTATATATATACCTAGTCATATAATTAACTGCTCAGCCGGAAATCAAACCCGGATCCCAATCTTTACAGACTAATTACTTGAATATTACTATCTGGTTAAATTTGTTTTGTGTTATAATTTTGTTATCTCGCAATATAAACTGCCTGTATTCTGAGGTGAGATTTTAATAATGAAATTTATTTTATATCGATTGGTCAAAACACGCGGCCCACGAGTCCCTGAAAGAAGAAGCGGCAAGAAACTACCAGGGATTTTTTCAAAGTGTTAAAATTATGTTTTAGCAGTCTTATATGGTCTTTATAATAATGTTCAGTATTGCAGATATACAAAATGATAGTTAATGTAACTATAATCGTAAAAACCAAAGTAAATAGGCCATCAACTACAATGATTATTGTATTGTAAAACGTCTATATTTTATTTTTTCTCAGACAGTTTTTATAGACAATCTGTGCACCTGCTTCGGTAGGTATAATATTATTGTTTATATTACTTACCTACGTTTTAATATACTATAACGTAACTTTAATTACCAATTTAAAACTTACCTTTTTAAATTTTTTTAAAGAACTCCTATGTCCTGACGTTTTGAAGGCCTATGTCCAACAGTGGACCTTTAAAGGCTATTAGATAGATAGATTGAGCAAATTCCGGTGACCGTTCGTGTTAAAAATTCTCGAGCGATTTCCTACTTAAATCATGTAGGTACTCACTAGTCTGATCTAGCCTCATAACAACAAAAAACACCAGCCACATTTTACAATCTGTTGCATAACTGATGTCGACAGGCTAAAATGTCACAACCGTTTCCCACGCATATTACTATAACAATTAGGAGTTACCTTCACTCCTACATCATCAGACTATACTTGCTTATATAGATTTTTCGTCTGGTTTTTGTTTATTTGCCCGCCTGTCATACGATTTTCAACGAATATTTCTATTTAGGTTATACTCCATCGGTTGATAATGGTATACCATGGTTGATGGACACCATTGCTTAGAGGTCATCTATAAATTACGTCATATGTGAAAAATGGGAGTGGGTCAATGATTTGTTACATTATCTGACGGACGGTAGGAGTATTCTAAATTTCGCGACGTCACATTTCAATAATAAAACAAATGTGTTCTATCTGTTAATGAAAAACATAAAAGAATAATTTAGGAACGACTATTTTTATTTAATATTTTCTAGTTGTGAAATTGCAAAATATGTAACATCACACGAGGGAGGGGGGAATCTCACAAATGTGACTAGCTGTGACAATGAGATCAATAAAATCATGATTTACGTGTGACGTTATTTATGGATGGCTCAATATCAGCTTTACCGAGTAGGTTAGTCTTAAAACCTTAAATCTCACACTGATTCTATATCTTCGCAAAAGATACAGGTTTGGAAGTAAAAATAGTTCAGATTTATCGCCAACCACCATGGACAGTTAAAAAAAGCAGGAAATACCTGCATTAAACTTGTATCTAGGTATTAGTGAGTCAGCTTATAGTACTCGGCTTTGATTATAGTAAATATCTAGCCAAGAAACAAGCCTGGCTGACTCACTAATAACACTAAACAAGAATTAATTCCCCCTATCGCTATAAAGGATGTAGGTACCTATGTGTATAGGGACTTACATAAATGTTAGTAGTACGTTTCCAAGTTAACCATTATGCCACGTCTTACCAACAGCAAAAATCTAACAGAAACGTTTCATTCATTTATTTATAAATTCATTTGCAAATTTGTCGAAGGACACATTAGTCCTAACGTCTACGTGACATGCAATTTTAATTACAAATGAGTTCATTAAACTTTACTGAAGTGCATAAGGGTAAGAAAGGAATAACTTATAATATGGATATTATGTCTACATACCCTTACTTTATGCAGAAAATACAAGTAGGTTTATTAAAAAATATGGAAAGACCATAATTTAATTTTGAATTATTACCTATGTAGGTACCCTACCTGTGTTTACTTGCCATTGAATGCAAAAGTAATAATAAAAATATGTTATAAGTAATTACTTACAAATATTATACTAATAGTTACGTAGATGTCTTATCTTTACAATTTTCGTTAATTATAATATTCGTCCTTTCGCTCGTAATCTTTTCGTGCTGATCAATTATGGCTGATGAACAAGTTATTCAAGAAAGATCCTAAGAAGTTGAAAATTTCATATCGCTTTTGTTCCAATGATATTGCATGTTTATGATAAGCATTTGACTTTTTTGAGCTATTTCTTTAGTTTGAGCATACACATTTTTATCTGTCTCATAAATAAATAAATATCTAATAATAATAAATAAATGTGTCACAGTATCTGTGAATGACTTCCATAAAACACAGGTTGTCAAACTTTTCTCAACTATTACTCCTTTGACAGGCAAATATTTTTGCAGCTCCCCCTTAAGTTAATAAATAACATACCTAAGTACTTACTTAGGTATAAAAAAGTTTTAGAAAAGCTTTCTGTTTTTATTGGCTTACCGCAATGACTCCAAATGTTTAAAGACTTCTACTTCACTAACTAATTAATACTTTTAATTAATCTATGCATCTACCTCTCTCTGAAAGTGTTTAGGGCTCAGAAGGGGGCGTTATCAGGGAATGGAAGAAACAACTACTATCGTAGGATACTATAGCTAGGTACCACCTTATTTGAATCAAACGTGAAAGACTTAAGTTATCAATGTCACTTGCGGTGTCGAAGACCCTTTAAAAAAATATTATTATTGGTGTGTCAAATAACCTGAGAGTGAATGACCACTTACCATGTTAACATTAAAAAACATTATACGTCGCTCTCTCTCTGTCGTAGCTGTCATCTAGATTCAATACCACTATACACGACAATAAAAACTAAAACTGAACAAAAACTGAGTGATACTAATTACTTGAATGGTCGTCCAAGCGTTAAATTGCCGTCTGGTATCGATACCTACCAAATTACTGTATGTATAATTGTAGGATACCTATCTATTATTAAAGCAATTAGTCAAATATCAGAAATTATGATAGCATTATAATATAAATATAATAATATATGTAATATCTGTTGTAGGAAACCCTATCTGTAGATAGACTTGCTCGCAAAGCAGGAGATTGTTCTGGAAAACATTGCTGTGTAGCGATAAGACAAAATTTTGTACTATTTATTTATGTGTACTTTTTTGTCCTATTATTGATGTACAATATAGGTTATAAATATATACATAAAGAGACTAATTAAAATATTAAAAACCCAATCCTGCTCCCCAAGACTAAGCGTTTGTCTATTATGTTCCGCACGGTCAAAAAAAATTATGTGAATGAAATTCGCAGTAAACTAATATAATTTGCATACATTGTCGTAGTGCAAGTAAGTAGAAAAGTGTTTGTCTAGACGCCTGGTAGCATCTGTACCAATATTATAAATGCGAAAGTGTGTTTGTTTGTTTGTCCTTCTTTCACAGCCCAACGAAGCGTCGCTATAGTAGGACTCTGTGGAACTAATCTCCATTACGATGTATATTTTAGCCAAAATATATTCAAGTAGACTGCTGGATCGAATGGTAAATACACAGTTGCATTGATGCCTTTAATGTTATTGATGTCCATGATCGATGTTGAATACTAATAATAGTGTCAATCAAAAGACATTTATATTAGTTTTTTGGCATATTTGCATAAAACTAAAATGTAAGCACATCGTAACAACATAATTATAACAATATAACAACATAATTATTATAATTTTCACCACATTTTTCATCATTATCACCTGCTTACAATACATCTGTACCTACAGTTATTCTCTTACATCACAAATGAAATCATCAGTTGATTCCGCAAATAAATACATGAAA
This sequence comes from Calpodes ethlius, assembly GCA_018251375.1. Lineage (NCBI taxonomy): Eukaryota > Metazoa > Arthropoda > Insecta > Lepidoptera > Hesperiidae > Calpodes > Calpodes ethlius. The sequence goes on from DWPA01002780.1 coordinate 13,928, forward strand.
TATTTTTATAATTTATATTTTACGATTTATATCGAATCAACCCATCAATTGATTATAGACCCATTTATAATTTTCTTATTTAGATAATTGTAAATAATAGTGATAGCCTAGTTTAACCGCGATTTAAGCGTACGTGAGAAACTGTATCACAATAGTAGTTAATTTTTTATTGACGATACATAGACCTGACGAGTTTCTAAGTTTTTTTGTTATTACAAATTCCCATTCAAGCGACGCTCGATTATTAAAGAAATTATCACTTGACTTGTCAAAATAAAACATCGTGGACTTCGAAAAGAGTCTTATATGTCACCTCGCAGCCCAGTTGATATTCTGACGCTGTCTGGAGAGCGAAGAGTTCCGGGTTTGATACCTGGTATTTACATATATGTGACAGAAATATAGTTAATATTCGTTGTATTTATATAGGATGTGTTAATTGTAAGTAGGTATATGCCCATGCCATCCGCGACACGGTGAGTCTTATTGCCCTGGCAATATATTGTGAAAGTGTTTATTGTGTAAACATCTGTTAAACATGTATGAAGTTTGTTATCTCGTACTTGATTATTGCTTTAACCGGTTTAACCCTTTTCATTCATAAGAGATTCTTCACGTATTCTCAAACAATACAGCGAGGTCTTACAATAAAATAGAAAGGGAGAATCGATTGCTTGTATTCCCATCCTTGTTACTCTAGTTCCGTGCACAATGCCAAAGATAAGGATGGCTATACCAACAATGCTTCGTTTTGTCGATTGTCTTTCTATTTCAATGTGAGTATTCATAGTATTGTTTGTGAATATGGAGGTCGATCGCAATGTAGTAGTATAAGGTTTTACAAAGGTAATTATACAATTTAGATACGACGACTGTACCGGTAACAACAACTAATTTTGAATCTTAAACCAATCACTGTAAGTTTGTTATTTTTCTAATTCTGAATATAATTAGCCTTTGCCAACGGGTCACTGTTGACCAACGGGTCACTGACCTCAATGGAGCCGAAAGTAAAGTGAGTCATAGTTAACTCATAGATTTCGACATTTGTAAATTTAGGTTTCAAGTAGAGGTTAAACAAATGTAGGTACTAAGATTTAAACATAGTGACTAATTGCTTTCTTGGAAAGATTACTTAGTAGGAACAAGGAACATATTTTATTGGTTTAGATCGCAGATAAGAACTCAAACTTATCTTTACAGCACTTTGATGTTCAATAATTTAATTTTTTTAAATTTAATATTGTATGTAAATATAT
>DWPA01002781.1:0-15182 GCA_018251375.1 Calpodes ethlius
CACGACGAGTACCATAGGCTATTTTTAACCACAAATAAATAACTTATTTCTGTGGAATGATCCATTATAATGTATATTTTAGCCTAATTCAAGGGTCTAACAACAAAGCGTTGCCTAGTAACCAGTGATAGAAAGGAATTGACAACCTTTTTATTGCTGTTCTTTCCTCACACGTGTGCGATGCCGCAGGCAACATGAAATTATTATAATAATAGACACGCTTAAAGAAAACATGCATGTGATGACTACATTTTTCTTAATGTTCAGTCAACACCACTCTCTTTTCGGCCACGGCAATCCTAAGCCATTAAATCCATATTTAAATAATTAAATGTTGACATTATCGATCCTATAACATGTCAAAACCAGAATTTATCAAAACGTTTACGTACCCAAACGGAAAAACGCTAGACGAACGGTAAACAAAATCTGTTGTGAACAAGAGGTGACTGACAAGGAGCTCGGGAACAGGTTTTGAGAGAAGCGGCAGTTATATAAGAAACAAAAGAGGAGCTAGCATATCGTTATTCATTGTAACGTGTGCCAGCAGGTGTCGGCAGGCATGCGAGTGAAAGTGACAGATGGTATTTGGGAGCAGGTTGTGTGACGTCACCCACACCGTAGATACTGATCTATTTTTTGTTGCATCGAATAGGGTGCAGCGTAACAACGTAGCTGGTCTTCTCCGTGCTGGCACTCCTCGATGAGAGATAACCAAGTGAATTTAAAACGTTTCGTACATTTTAAATCAGACGTTGCAACGAACGCTAAAAACAACATTTAAGTGCTAATTAGATCGAGTTAGATAGAATTATGAGCTATTAGAGAGATAAATATTGTTAGCGATGCAAAGTTAGAAAAGAGATAAATTATGGTAAATTAAATTAAACGTATTTTTCTTGGCTTGTTTGTGACGGTCTCCGAAGTTTAAAAGCCAGTTTGGATATAATTTTAGTATGTCTATGATATGATTATGCGGAGAAAGGCCGCTTCTTTGAATGATTAATTAATCTGTAACAGACTAATTATAGCTTGGATGTGAACAAAATGTCATCGCACCAGGTGGGGCGATAATTTGAAGGTATCTTACGGTACTCTTAAGTGGATGTTCATTAGATTTAAACGGCTTGGACGATCGGAGTACAGTGATAAGCTCGCCCGGGGACTGGTGACCTCTGTTCAGTAATATAATCCTAAAGCTGTTAAATTCAATTAATAATTTTAACATCTTATAATCATAATACATAGATAATCAGTTATCAGTAATAAATTTATGCGCGATTATTTTTTTATCTCACACCATTTCAGAAAGATGCTATTATGGATAAATTATGGAGAAGAAGAAATTGTGAAAGGAACTCCTGAGACCTTTTGTAAAATTAATATAAAAGTATTACAAAATAATATTTTAACCTGCGCGGGCTGGATGCGGTACAGTTATTTCTAGACGATGTTGTCATTAACATATTCTATAGGTTGCGTATATAATGATTTAATAAATAAATCGTCAATTCAAAAGGACTGTCAACATGTAGAGCAACATTGCAAAAGGAAGCAAAGGTTTGTAATTTGTTTTTTTCTGACTTCTGTAATTTTTATCAGTCTCACATCTCTAACTCCTCTTTGGTGCCTCCGTTATTTTACAAGTACTTATTATGTATCTGTTATTTTTTTAATAATATAAAACTTTTACATCATGTTAGTTTCCAGTAATTATAAAGATTGCGGTAACTATAATAAAAACTTAATATATCATCGTACTTAGAAACAATAGCCAGCGTTTAAGCTGTAATGGCAGACCAGACTTCCAACTTATAGAACTTAATGACCTAATAGTCTTTACAATCACATTAATCTAGACTATATAAAAAAAAATCATCAATAGAATACCATACATTCTACAGTCTATGATCGAGTGAGTTAAGTAACGCAGGTGGATCATAGATAACAGACCTGCCTAACAAAAAGAAGACATCTTTATTCAGTCTATCATGTACATAGTGCTTCTGTAGACGTGTCAATCCCTGGTCCCAGTTGTTTCTTATTAGATTGAGATGGATAGACAGCGTCACGTTGTATTTATTCTCCCCAGTACTTTTAGCTTTAGGGCAATATTAAAATTTCCGTTTCTCAAGCGCGCTTCAACTCTGTTCATCATGTAAATTAATAGATGTTGCCCGCGTCTTCGCAAACGTGTGGAAAAAAACAACAATGAAAAAGTGGTCAATTTCTTTCTACTGGTTGCTAGGCAACGCTTTGTATTTGGGCACTTGTTTAAATTTGGCTAAAATATACATCGTTATGGATCTTCCCATAGAGACGTTTATTCGCAGTAAAAATTAATTACCATCTAGTCTGTGATATTTAGTATTTATTTAAGAGTCTATTGAAGTATAATTATAAATTTCTACGTAGTATTTTAAGTAAACACGTATTGTAAGTAAGCAGTAAATTTATATTTAGCGGTTATAAATATCGACACCCGCTGAGGAGACTATTAAGTATTCGATTAGTCTTCAACGGGGATTTAAATAGGCTTATTACGATATTGGAGAAATCTAACTTTCCCGCGTCTGAACTCGCCACAGACTGATGCAAATTATAAAACATGTAACTTACCACATCATAGATCTGTTTCTAATTATATCTGCGTCAAGAAAAATACATGACACATCTACATATTTAAAAAAAGTGTTTAAAAAATAGAAAACTGTGACAGATATAGATTAGATTCGATTCTAAAGTGTATTTAATTAACTCAAATAAATAATACCTACAATATGAACTTAATACTTACTAATTACTATTTCCAATATAATTAATTTAATTGTTGGATAACAAAAATATTTAGTAAGTAACAATTTACTAAGGTATTTAATATTAGGTTTATTACATTGATTCATCTTCAACTTTGTAGTAACCCACTTTCGCTGCAGTAAACCCGTCCCTATAGATATATTTGACCTCATTTTATTACTGAAAAAATAAATATTTTTTAACATTTGCAATTTGAAAACGATTAATTTATTGCAATAGTTGCACGAATGTTGTCAAAATATCAATCAGTAACTTGTTCAGAGAACATCCACATTAACTATTTAATTTAAATCTTTTATTCTCCGGGAACAAATAAGTTTTTCGAAATGAAAAGTATCTTCGGAATAGACACGTGATAGAAGTTTCAAATATGCAAAATATTATTTCAATTCGTCCAGTGGTAACTGGTGTTGCTCACACAGACAGACAATAATTCCCAAATATTTTTTGCATCTTTATTGAGACATTACAAAGTAAATAAATGTACATTTATTTGTGGTACATAAATTATTATGACCATATTGACACTTTCACAAATCGTAATAAATACGAACATGCCATAAAATACAAATCCGTTACTATGAACTGTCATTAGGAATATTATTAAATCACAATGTCTCCAAAGTTTCAGCAGCAAATCACGATCCAGAAAAATAACGATTCGTCAAAGTAAGAATAAGCCCTTACTAGCGCCGAAGCAGATAATACTCAAAATCATCTCAGTGCTGAATGTGACTGTATGTAGATACCTTTATAGTTTATACGAAAACTTAGACTATAGTCTTAATTCACACTTAGTTTTCTATTGTATCTATTTTTAACAATATTTTGTGCTTGCGCCATTCGAAAATTGCGTGTGTATTTATTTGGCTTTTACTAGCGACACGAAGATTGCTCTCTCATAGATGAAAACAAACAAACGATGCTCGAAAATACATCGGATAGTGTACAAAAATCATAGTCTGTATTTGTTTATCCTGGTGATACAATAAAAAGCAAAAATGTATACAAAATACTTATAACTTGCTAAAATTCTCATATTGATTATTTGTGAATGGATAACTATTTAAGTTTTCGAACCATCACAATCATTGAAGCATGACCTCAAGATTGATCTGATGATACTAAGTGATAACTGATCGTAAGTCTATGCAGAGATTTTTCAGTATCGTGTCTGATGAGTCTGGGTGCTATTATTTCAGTGAAGCCAACCAGTCGACTGGACAAACGTTGTAAGGACTCGATTTGTTCCGAACAAATCGAACTACAAATCAATATTTAACTACATTTACTTGTAGTCATATATTTATTTACTGATCTAGTGTAAGAACCAGCGTAACCAAGCTGCTACAGTTTTTGTGATATTCTTTTTTTCTACTTGGAATTCATCCAAAGTATTGTTATTATTGCTATATTAATTGTTTTTAACCTGATTTAATGCAGAGTAGGCTAAAATATTTTATTGTTAACATATTAGTTTTTGAGCCTAGACCCTCAGCAAACGAAACATCGTGTTCAAAGTTTACAAGTTCACTGAAAATCAAAGTAATCTTATTTATTTACTTAGTAATATTTTGTGTGTAAAACAACCTCTCCAAGATTACTGATTGTTATCAATAGTTATTTTATCCTCATCGAAGTTCAAAATTGTTTTCCCATCCCAGTAACCTTTCCCACGAAATTAAATTAAGTCCTAGTTAAGATGTATACTTCAGTTAAAACCAATCAAAATGTAATTTCTTCGCCACATCGGTTTTGGTGTCCAATTACACTGGATTCGTCAGAGAAACTGATCTGGTATGGACGGTGTCAGAATTAAGACGAAGGTTTAGAAATCGGTATATGCGGATTAAGTTTATATCAAGTTAATAATAGAGTTCGGTTCGGAATGGCGAGCACAATTCGGCTGAAGGTGTGTGGCGGTGTACGGTCGTTGTAAAAAATGGGTGCGAGCTTGCTTGGCCCGCTTCCCACGTTCTTGCCGACTGTGCCAGTCGGCCCGCTTTCGTATAAGGCTCCGAGCAGCCAGACCACATACATCACGGGGTGACATGTGGAAAATGCGGATTCATTCCAGTATTGTTGATACTACGTTTTTCTCTCGCGTTTGGAAACTTTGCTGAACTTCTTTACAGTTTTTGTTGATCGCACATCATTCGTCTTCCTCGACTGCAACTGTAGTTAGCTGTTTATACGGTGTACCGTACTTAGATAATAGGAAAGTTAGACAGATTCAACAGTAAAGTTTTCCAATTAATAGAATGTGACCATTGCTGCGAAGTTTATGTTAGAGGTTATCGTTGGTTGCTCCATAAGTATCTAAGTTGCATTTCTCTTTACCCTTCCTTCATGGCAGGTTCATTAACCTCGAGTCTCTTAGAAACCTATTAACAATAGAAATATGCTTATCTGTGAAGCCAGAAGTAAGAGAAAGCATTGTTTATTTGACACTCTTCATTCTTAACTGTCTAACACATTAGTTAAATGTACAAAGCTGTTTTCATGCCGTACATTATTTTGCAAGCGTTTGTTCTGTTTACAAATTGATCATTAACCTTGTTTGGCGTAGCAACTTCAGAAGTTACTAAAAAAACTACATGTAATTTCAAATTACAGGAAGATAAAAGAGATAATAATAAAGATACAACCTTGGCAGCCCACCAGGTCCTCAGATCAAAGACGTCCATTCAGAAGGAACAATTCCTCATGGTACACGCGAAAACAGCATCGCAGAGGAAGCATCCTCTATTAGCACTTTTAATGTAATTAGCACTCACCACAAACAGAAAGGCGATAGTGAGCCTCATTTCTCTAACGAACTTTCACTGGGGGCGCTCGTCAGGCGCATGGTGGTCGCGTGCGCTCGGTATCACGGCTCGCCACCGACTGTAATACTTTCGCAATGCCACTCTCAAGGACTGCACTCGGATGCAACGCAGCTGTTTAATAACTCAATGCCACCAGCCCTAAAGGAAAGGAAGAAAGTTCACCGCCAATTACCTTCTGTCACGATTGCCGTTTTCGACAATTTCATGCAGCCGAATGCGACAGTTGCTTGAACTGGTCTAGCGGTAGTGCGTGCAGACCCTACTGGAAGTATACTGATCGGAGACTTTTTGCTGACGTACCGAGATTTTCCAATAGAAATAGATTGATGAGCGATATTTATTAATTGTGAACCAAATACTACTACTGCTTACTGCTCAGTAACTGCCGTCGCTACATATCGAGAATTGTCATCGTTACCTCGACTAATAGTGATCACAAACGTTTTGATGAGGCTACTTATCTTTATTATTTATATTATAATTGATTGTTTTAGTGTCCAAATCAATTAAATTTATTTAGAAGTCTATTTATTTACAAGTAAAATATTCTTCAAAAACATTTAATGTACAGATTTGATAGTGTTATAATTTTATTATAAGTGGGTGTAGGTAGGTGCTATCTGAATATTTACCTACTGGTCATTGAGAAGCCGACTAAAGTATAATGGTGAATCTATCTAAGATACTTGAAAGTTCTACAGTCTGCAGTTTAGCGTAACTATGACTACCTATTCCGTTTATGCTTAAATCAAATGGTCCCATTTCTCAAGATCTATCTCATCCCACCTGTTTACCGCCACACCATCATCTCAATCATTTGATATATGCAACAGATAGATGACAGTCAAGTAATAAACTAATGCAGTCACGAGATAGATAAGATATGCGACGTTTTTTTAATCGTGATTGTAACAAACACAAAAACATTTCAATGTTTATCGCTTCTACTGCTGCAAGTAATTATTGTCTTGATTTGGAACTCAAACATTTAGTAACTTGCAAGTAATTGTTACTTATCTTTTAAATTAAAATTATTGCTCCGATGGTTGCACGAGCATCTATTTTCAATTGTAAAAGTTAATATTTCCAACCAATTATCTGCTTTCCTAAAAATAGTCAACGAATATATAAAAAATATGTGTTTTTCGTATTGTATCAATTTACGTCGAGACAATGGCCCCTACTTCTGTAGGTGGATCATTATCGAAAATACCAACAGATCAACACTATCTATTGAGTAATGTGTTATATTGAGTCAGGTACGAACTCATAACTTCGTAAACTCTGCGTAATATTATGTTCAATTTGTTATATAGCAATTATAATTCTAGACAGACATTTTGTGTTCTTCTTAATGTGTAAAAATATTATTGATATAATTATATTTAATATGCTTGCCGTTTGTAATTATAGCAATATATGCAAAGAATTGATTTTTTACAGTAGTTCCCTATAAACAAGTATAATTATGACCTCAAATATCTATATACATTATTTACATGTTTGCCTGTTAGATTATAAAAGATTCCCAGAACTTTAATTTATATCAGTTAATTACCAGACCTCGTCCCATTGTACTCCCAACTAGCCTGTAATCAAAATATTTAATGTGCGTTATTTCACGGTCTTAATTCGAGACGCATCACGTTACATTACTAATTCACACGACAGATAAATTAGGTTCCGCTTGCTTGAGCTAAGAAAGAGTGTGTACGAATGAGTAGGTCAGTCGAGTAATCGCTTGCTGCCCGTCTTAGCAGCTGTCTCATCCACGTTTATATTATTTTCTAATGTGCGATAGAGAGGTGCCGATGCGCGTGCGCCGCACCGTTATCCCGCGACGATATCTTGAATGAAAATGGCGTTTTCTCTCGCGCCAAAACAATGGAGCCCGACGCAAGGCGACCTGCTACTTTAAAATCGAAAGGCATCGTCCTTGATTAAATATAATTAACATTTCTTAATAATGTAATAGAAGAGATAAAATTCTGCTACCTAATGTGAGTAGTTTTATTTTTTGAACGTATTGACAATTCTGTTATAAGTACATGTTGATTAGTGGACATACAATAAACCCTACAATGAAAATTCATATTCTGAGCTTTACCTTTACTGGTATACTATATTAAATGTAGGTTGATGAGTCAATTAACTGTTGGCACTCGGTATTCTACAAGAGAATATTATAAGATTATTACATAGACCTATTAAAGAGAGGCCAGAGGGACTTTTTAAGATGTGAGTTCTCAATGAACGGCAAAAGCATCATGAATATCGTAATATATTTGCTAGGATAGCTTCAAAGATAATGATAACCAGCCACGTACAATAGGTTTCCATAGCTGACAACAATTCGTGAACACTGATTCTACTTAGCTGTGATGGTTTCCCTTCTAAATTCGTTTTATACACTTTTATTATTGCCGTGAGTTTTTCACATATCTTCAACCAATCAACCAACCAATATTTGCTGTCATAAGTACATATAAAATGTAGGTATGTATAAATAAGCCAACGCGCCACTGGAATGAAGTTCCTTGAGTTATTATTTCGACCTCAAAGTGTTTGAATATGGATTTTTATAAATTTTTACTCGATTGCTAAGGAAGGTCTTATATTATGTGGAAAGGTTTATATAGGTTGTATGTTTGTAGTTTCGTTATTACCTCGTATCTTCCGAACGGTTCGACAGATTTCCATAGAAAAGGTATTGTTGTATTATTTTATTTATCGTTGTCTTAAAAATCCAAGTGTTCTCAGGTTTAAAGAAAAACGAATTTATGACACAAAAATGTAATACTTACGTTACAAAACAAGGAATTAACCAAATTTATCAAACACGATATCAAAATATATTGTACATAAACGAATTGCAATCGCCGGTCCCCAGTCCCTGCAGCTCCGCTATTCCTGGTTATGGTAACGACCATGGTAACGACGGGGCAGGGGGTGCTAAGAGAATTTCTCGTAAATCTAATAAATTTGATGTGCAAATAACTAAGGTTTTCAACTCATAATACAGTCAATTAAAAGGTAGTAAAGTTTACTTTATTATGATTTTATTTTCTATTCCCGTTTAAGTTTCTATGTTGTTAGTGTATATCTTTTAAATTGTGGTTTTAGCAGTCGTGTTTCTGATTTTTTAATGCACTTAAAAGAAAACATGTCATGCTGCACTGCAACTAGCCTATTAAATAACCTGTTAAACACTAATCTATGACATTATCTTCCGTTCACTCACACTTCCGCCTCAGACCATAAACAATTTCTCCTATTTTATTCCTACCACACGCCACAGAAACTTCGTTCTAATAATCACTTTAAGCTTACATTAGTTAAAAAGCTAGCCAGCTTAACATATCAAAGCTTATATTGGCAATGTTTATTCAGGTTTTATTGTTCATTTCACAAATTCTAAGATGAAATATATTGTGTTCACAAACCTGCAATAACTTTCAATCGTCTATTTAAATATTCAGTCATAATTAAATATCGCACAAAACCGAAGATATATAACCAGTAAAACTAAATTTTATATAAAACAAAATTCACTGGAGAAATATTGCACTATAAAAGCTGGCATGATGATTGAATTTTCTAAAACTTTACACTTTAAACGCCTGACTTAGTAATTTTAATGCCGATGCAGATTTACGATACATCAATATTTTGGCCCAGTCCTGGTAGTCGAGGGTGTCATAAAAGGCGACAGAAGCGACCTCTCATTTTATACATAATAGAGTTTTGCGTAGAGACAGTTATGAAACTACTGTTACCTTCTTGTTAGTGTCAGCCGCGAAACAACTCTTAGTGTTCCAGGTAAGGGCTCAAGGGCCATTTCTATCTTTCTTATCTCTTCTTTCTAGGTTGGCTATGGTTCGGAATGTGTATGGCGTGTGGTATTGTTGACCATGAGCGACGATGGCAACTTACCATCACGGCTTGGCTGTTTTTACGTCGGTTGTTTACACAAAAAAGTAATATTAGAAAATGATAATGAACACACGAATAAAGGAATCTTCCTAGATCATATTCAATAATAGCCTGACATTGTTTGAACATTGGTTTCTCTCAGTCTAACAGAGGAAGCCTGGGCTCAAATCTTGGTTGTCTCGTACGTATTAAATATAATTATATACCTGTTACATCATTGAACAGTAAACAATTTCTTCATTCAAAGCCTATGTATAGCCATCAGCGCCCTACCATCGGAGTATTCAATAATGTAGGTAAGCAAGCAATGTGTTTTGACGGCAAAACATAAAAAAAAATATGCAAATAGTTCTACACAGAAGTAACTATATTCGATATACGGTAAGCAAACAAGTATTGCTTTTTCAACAAGGCTTTTAAAAGGATCATTAAAAAACATATTAGACTATCAACTTTCTTTTAAAAAGTGTACTTTTTTTATTTAATAACTTTCATTGACGTTCGGAGACGGCTCAAAAAGCACTTAACCGATATAGCTTATCGGTGTCACAACGAATGTAAGTGTTAAGAAAGTGCAAGCCACTCGCAAATCACGAGCACACGCTACAACGTCGAAACGAGCTTTTGCTCATAAAACGTTGGACATTGTGTTTAATCCGTTCATTAGCGAGGGTTAACAGCCGACTTTTACTGCCAGTACTGTACGGTGCGCTACTGACGGTAAAAATTGATATTTTCATGAGTATATTATTAACATATATAATTGGCTTTACCATATTAATGGCACACTATTGGCCATGGTCTTTTCTTTCTCAGGAGGCCTGGAGCTCTATCGCGTTGTTGCGGTCAATGTGGAACTGTCAGCTGTGCTGTGTACTGCGTTATCCTTTTAATATATACAATGTGATATTAGCATAAGTATATTTGTATACAACCAAATAGTAGAATATGGAATATATTTTTTGTAAATAGATCTGTACTTACCTAATTCATGTAAATAAAAAGATTCGATTTGATATGAACAACACAATTTTACACAACAAGCTATCAAAAATTGCAATCTGATAAGATCGTAGTTCAGAATCTACAGTGTGATTCAACAGCGCGAAGTTGGGAGAAGTACCATAGGCTACTTTGTGTACACTTTGTGATGTTTATTTTAGCCAAATTAAAGAAAGTGTTCAACAACAGCGTTGGCAACCAATGATAGAAAGAAATCCACAATCTTTTTATTGTTTATTTTTTCAACGCGGGTGAGGCAGCGGGTTAAATTTACTATTTAATATAACTTTCTTTATTCTTAATTTTTTCTTGCCGTGCAATATTTGTTTTATTTATTTAGTAATGCTTTTTATGTTGCTAACGTCTTCCCGATGTCTTTCATAAGCGGTTACCAAGTAGTAAATTATCAAATCGTGGATTAGCTGAAGACTAGTCGTACTCGTAGCTCTATCAATCGATAGTCGCAGGTATGTGGGTACATCCGTGGTAATGTGCTTACGTGTTATCCGCTCCCAGACTCAAGTCAATAAGTCAAACAAGGCAGCAGACTTATGAATGACCTTGTTGTATGGGTTATCGAATGATTGTATCGGTTAAAAGGGTCGCGCGGTGTCTAAGAAATTAATCTTGCTGAGTACAGTAATAATGTATTATGGTAAAACGTACCACGAGTACTGTTACTCGCTTATATCAGATTAAATTATAAGTGAATAATAATAGTTAAAAAAAACGCTTTTATACTTAAAAAAAACATTAATTAATCTGTAAAAAATCGTTCTATAATGATGCATTGTCATCGAAATAAAGCAGTGTATCAAATTTCAAATTCATAAGATAAAAGGTAGTACCTAGTTCAAATTCAAATTGCAAGATTTGACTCAAACATACTAACAATCTAATAAACACGGCAAGTTCAATAAAAGTTTCTAAAAAGAAGAGAGGATGTTCCAAAGATTACGTTCCACTTAGAGCAGCTATGGAATCTTTATGTTATCCGGATTGGAGTAATTATAAGATACTAGCTTTCCGCCCGCGGCTTCGCCTGCATAGAATTCGGTTACATCGTGCGCTGTCATCCTCTTTCATCCTCTATTTCAACCTCTTCTACCCTTTTTTTCGCGATAAAATGTATCCTATGTCCTTTCCCAAGTTCAGTTCTATCTTCGTACGGAATTTCATCAAAATCGGTTAAGTGGTTTAGGCGTGAAAGCGTAACAGACAGATAAACAGACAAACAGAGTTACTTTCGCATTTATAATATTAGTAGCGAGTTTATTTTATATTACAATTTATTATGAACACTAGGTGTGAAGTAAATTACTTCAAGAAATTTTGTATAAAATTGGTAAAATATTAAGGACATCGGGATTGATATGAAATAGCACATTCGTTTTTATTTTAATTCCTATGATATTTTCATACGCCACGGATACTTCGACTGTCTCCAGGCTTTACCCGCGTGAAGGTCACCAGGGCCAGCAGCAAAAGTCCATCGAAATAAAAGATTTTTATTTGATCACAATTCGATATTACTTGAGGTAAGGTATTCCATGGATTTATGGTAATCCGGATTTGTCTTTCACAATACTATTAATAAACATTAAATTAATTTTGGTTATTGCCTACGCAATATCCGTAACATTTTTGGAGAGCTTTGAAAGTTGCGATATCCTTGAGAAAGTCAAATATTGAACTGGACAGTACAACGCTAATGTTTACCAGCCGCGGCTACTTTCTACTCCGTTGGATCCCAGCCGCAGCATCTCACAAGTAAATGGCTGCCTGGGTTGTCCACCGTACATGGACAGTGATAACTTTTTACTCACTTAATTTACTGTGAAATTTATTTTAGTATTTACATCGTAAATTTGAATAACCACTTAAGAATTGTGCTCCTCGTTTCCTTATTGGCTCGCAATGCGTTGGAGTCATCGTGCATCATAAAAGTGTCCTCTCTACCTACTCATTTGCTGTGTACAAATATATGAGAAAAGTTAATATTAAATATTTATCGATACGTATGTATTTATGTCAATATCCTTTGAGGGTCACGTACGTCACGTCACTTACTTATATTCTCACTTTCACTTTTTGTATTTTTTTAGTAAGTCCCATTTTCTAAAAAAAAGTTTTAAAGAATTCTTCAACTTATACCGTTCTCTGTGTCTTAGTAAAACAATTGCTGTTAAAACAACTGATTAATTTCAATGTGTTAAAAAATACCTTTTCGCTATTATTAGTGTAGTTTTCTCTACAAACATAGGATTACGTACGTACATAAGTACGAGTACACATTACACGCATAGGTTTATTTTGTATGAAATGTATGAATGTGTTTTGTATACACTTTCATACATAGAGGTCTTCATTTATTCACAATTAAAGAGAATTAATAAACCCTTATGGTAAGTCATGTCGTAATTTTATTTAAATTTCTTACACATTTAAAGCAATTTTACCTTCTAGTTGAGTTGATATATTTAGGGCAGCAAGACCTTTTGCCCTGTCTGTGATCGAACAACACATTAAAAAAAATAAAGTAAATAAAATATTTCAAAGCATTTTATTTCCATGCGTACCTTACATCAAAATATTTACTTATTCTTCATTAAAACCGTCCTCAGCTTCTCCCAAAACTCTTGTGGCCGTTGTTCGTCCCACGAATGGTATATCTTTGTCTTCAATAAATACTTTAGAGATACCGTTAAATTTTTATTTTCTACTTCACCTACTTTGATTAACACTAGGGGATCGTACATGGTTCCATCTTCGAAGAACAGTCGATGGTACTCCGCAAGATTCATCTCCCATCGACACCAGAGGGACTTTGCAAAACAATTGCTCACTATTAAAATAATATATCTACTTTCATTAATACCGTTGGACACTGATTCTGAAATGAAGGCACCGATTTCAAAATCTCTTTCATAAACGCATAATTTCAAGTACGGCGGATTAGACTCCAACTGCAAAATCATTTCTGAAACGAAACCTCTATCTTCTTTGCAGTAAGACACGAACGCGTCGTATTTGTAATCTTTATGAAGCGTTTCTGTTTTAGAAGTTTTCCACATCAGTCTTTTTCCCAAAGCGATCTTGGACAGAAATATCCAATATCTTATATATATTCTATATCTGTACAAAGTATAAAATACCAATATAAGCAATATTAAGGTTATCAGTGAAGGGGCAGTCCATATGAATAATACTAAATCCGACATATTTTTGTAAACCAAACAACGCAAGCGCTTAATCGATGAGAGATAATCGGCCACTCTTCGGTCTTCCCAGATGTCTGGGCTGGTGCACTGGAAACTGGAATCGGCGAAGTACTGCTTGAGGAGCGCAGTTCCATTCACTTGCAACCACATGTAAGTTGTATACATGTAATTACAATCACAAATAAATACATTGTCCACCAAATCTATTTGTACTGAGGTATTTCCAACGTTCTCGAGCAAATAATTGATGTCTTGCATCATCACCTGCGTAAAATGTGATATCTTGTTGTTGGTCAAGTAAAGGATCACTGGGTGCACTCCAGAGGAAAAAAATAGAGGCTTCCACCAAGATATGAGCAGATTTTCACTTAAATCTAGAACTTGTAGAAACTTTAGGGGTTTCAGCGTTTCGGCAGTGATGTAGTATAGTTGATTATTTTTAAGTATCAGGTGAGTTAAATTTGGCATCATTTCAAAAATATTATCGTCATCGTTAAATTTTTTAAAGCCGCAGTTTGTAAAAATCATAATTTTCAATTCATTTAAGCCTTTGAACATGACGCTTGTTAAATTCGCGTTTGTTGTGATTGGATTATTTGCTAAGTTAAGCATTTCTAAGTGCTTCATAGGCAGAAATGTCTCATTTCCGATGTGAAATATAGTGCCATTTTGTAAGTTTAATATTTTTAATTTTTCGAGTCCAATAAAAGTGTAATAAAATATTGACTTAATACCATTAAAAGCTAAGTTGAGAACTTTCAACTCTCGGCATCTAGTAAACGATTCTCTATCAATCTCATAGTACAAGGGACTATCAGCACTGCCTCTGTTGTTAGACAAATCTAAGATTAATAATTGTTCACTAGATATATGACTCTTATGAATACCTGGCAAGTTGTTACCGCCCAACAACAGTACTCGTAAATTAGGAAATTTCGAAGGTTGAAATGCATTTTGACTAATCGATAGTGCAAATACTCTTCTTAAATCTAACACTTCGATGTTGGGCATCGTCGGAAAAGTGTCGTCAGTTATCAATTCAAACTGATTATCCGATAGCATTAGCCTCTGTATTGTGGTCTTAGCTATGATATCCAATAAAAGAATTGGAGGCTGTTTCCGAAATCCCATTCCAGAAAGATCTAGATGACTCAAACTGATGTTATAATTCATAATATTTTTTAAAACGTCGCCTATTAAACTAGCATTTATCTCGTTTTCCCGCATTCGTAACACTTTAAGATTTCTTAAAGGGAATAAACTCTCGGGATGTATAAATTCTAATCTACATAAATTAATCTCAAGTCTTCTTAATAAAGTACCTTTCATCGACCAGAACGCCTTCTCGGGTATTTTTTCCAAGGAATTTTGTGATAAGTCT
>DWPA01002782.1:0-15182 GCA_018251375.1 Calpodes ethlius
TGTCTGTGTGTCACACGTACATATTGTTTATGCTTCAGTTTAGGCCAACGTGATAATAACAAACTAATGTAACCTAACTATTAAAGGTTACAAGTCGTTGTTAATAGTAATGTCTGACCGATAGGATAAATAGACCTACCACTTGTGTGTAAGTGGTCACCGCCATCCTTCCACATTAGAGGGAGAGTGGTTGTTAACACGGTGGGTAACTCTACTACAAACAATGTTATTTTAACTATAGAATTTAATTTTATCGCATTTTTTTTAATACTCTTTAAAATACCGAGTGTTATAATAATATATGCACTATCCACTATTTAAGGCTTATAATTAGTTTTATAGTCACACAAAAACGACTTATTTTTTAACTAAAAACATTAAGTTTACCAATGTAAAGTAGTAGATACTCCCGATTTAATTTTGTTATAAAATTATCCCTAACAGGGAACTCTGAGAAAAAAATACACAATTACTTTAAATTGAGGGAAAAATATTGCTCCGAAATTGAAGATGGAAGATTAATAATTAATGAACCTTTTACAAAATAATTGTTCCATGCGGAATATTGAAAATATCAGAATATTTTATTTCTTAAATCATTACTGTCTGAGACATCCCTTCCTTAACAGATTTTAACGAATAAATAATTGTCTTATTCCAAACGGACATTATTATCTAAGTTTCTATTGTTTAAGAAAACTTATGAAAATTATAAAAAATATAAGCAACATATATGTCGATGACGTTACATGTATTAATCTGTGCATAATTCTAATCTATGGCAACTGTCAGTTTTGGCGCGCGATTGATGGACAAACTAAATTGGTACCTCGTATACCCAAAGCAAAAGAGTAATTTAACTGATAATGAGTACTATGTAAAGCATAGGAATACGATACGAATTACGATTTATTACAGTATCGTAAAACAGCTATAATGTTTTATAAATAATACTTATTTATCAAAGAATGATCAATAGAAAAAGAAACAAATGAACACTGAATATTCTTCTGCTACCAAACTTTCAATATTCAAACTTCCCACAAACATAAGGATTAAAATTTTACGATTCTGACAAAGATGCCCAAACAGAATGACTATAAGCAGTTAGAATTAAATATGCATGGACCATATTAACATGTTTAGAAGGAATTTGCATGTAACTAAATGTCAGCGTTGGCCACTTTATGACACTAGCGCCCTCTGTGTTAATGAAAATGAAACTGGGAACGAGTTTATTCCCCACACTCGTGCCATTAGCAAACGTGACCATACGCGCTGGTTGCGACGGGACTTGGTTTATGGGGTTTGCGTGGGGAAGCAAGTACCTACCATGGGACAGTTACTTACCTAAAGACATGCTTAATAAATTCCCGTTAACTCATTATCATTTATGCACGTATTTTTTAATTTTAACCCAGTTTCGGTATGGTGATTTATCATAGTGATGAATCGGTGGAAGAAACTCTTGCGTTTAACATCAACCTTCCTGCCATGTTATATTGTCTTATTAGAAATTGGGTTCTGGTAGAAAAGATTTTGGTTCCCGACGAGAGGCGGCCATATCCTCAGGGGTATGAACACATCCGTGACCAACTTTAGATTGCGACATATTCTATCGAATACTAATACCAACAGACTAACTTACACTAATAGTCTTACTAACAAACTGATATTCTTATTAACCTGGTACTAACTAGACTTACTAAGGACAGTCTGTTCTAGTCATATTTGAGGCTTGTCCTAGATATTAATGGGCAGCAGAAGATGATGGTACTACAAGGTCATTTGCTCTTCTTATCGCATAAAAAAGGCTTCACACATCCATGCTTATTTTATAAATGCGAAAGTGTGTTTGTTTGTTTGTCCTTCTTTCACGACTCAACAGAGCGTCGCTATATTAACATTTTTGCTTTGGAGATAGTTGGGAAGAGAAGGAGTACTTTAGGTTACTTTTTACCGCAAATAAATATCTCATTTCTATGGATAGATTCATTACGATGTATATATTCATTACAAAAAAGTGTTGCCTAGCAACCAGTGATGGAAAAGAATTAAAAACCGTTTTACTGCTATTCTTTTTTTACACATGTGCGAAGCCGCGGGCAACATCAAGTACACAGTATACAGACATTGAAACGAATTAGAATTTAGACAGAAAAATAACTACAAACTTATATTAGGTACAATACCAGTGTAGTGACTGGTATAAAAAACTGGTAGGAAGTAATTTAGTTGTAGTCACTTTGACTACCGGTATAGAAAAGAACGGATATCTAATAACTGTTGCGAAAATCGTTTCCTTACAAATATGATTTGTTTTAACCACTTCCATTATTTGAAAAGTATATCACTTAAGGAAAGTAGCACAGACACAAACTTATAACACTTAGACGGTTCGTTGTAGTTACAAACGTCGACACGCACACAAGTGTGGGAATGTGCGATTGAACTATGGTACCTAAGAAGTAATTATAAAGAAAACAAGGATTTTTTTTCCATAAATAGCTACATCTTCACGCTATCAAGATATCCTAAACAGGCTTTCTCGTGATGGTTAATCGAGTGTCTATTGTGGTTTTAAGCTTTATTATTCTACGACCAGGGGTACCTACGTGTTGCATTTTAATGTAATAATCCGAAAGTAAATAACTAGTGCAAAAACAATACGTAAAAGCAAATGCAATAACAAGCGATGTTTTCACAGACAGTAAAAATTTTCTAGATGAAGTCACAGATACTGAAACAAAGTAATATAAGATAGCCTAGTGATTCGAACGTTTTTTCCCCGAAAGTCGGAGCGCGAGTAGAATCCTGCTGCACCGCTAATTTTCAAAAAAGTTATGCGCGTGTTACAATTTTATTATCACTTGCTTCGGTGAAGGAAAACATCGTGAAGAAACTTGTACAGCTGAGAGTTTTCCATAATGTTCTCAGAGGTGTGTGAAGTCTGCCAATCCGCACTTGGCCAGCATGGTAAACTATGGTACATATCCCTCACATTGTGAGAGGAGACCCAAGCCCAGGGTGATGATGAAAGATCCTTCTATAATTACCAGACATTTTTCTAAAACTAAACTGTAGTCCCCAAACTGGCCTGACCAATATGACTTTTAATGGCTCCTTCGATTGTGTCTGGTGCATGTAATATTTTTACGATATTGTTCATTATGCCGAATTACATAATAAAATCGTTATTTTACGTTTTTTAATAAACTTGATTAAAGCTATCAAATGCGTACTTATGCCGTACTTATTTATATTCCAAACATCTGTCGGCTTAGGCGTGAATAATATTTGCGTTTGTTGTAATTAATTACAAAGTAAGGAATCGTTTATCAACAAACGGCCTTTGTAACAAAATGCCATAACTTTTTAAAACACGATAACAAGTGATTTAGAAGCCTAAGATGTATTTTTAACCGACATTAAAAAAAAGGTTCTGTATGCGACCCCTAAATCCGTATATTTTTATATCAACGAGTTTCTCAAAAACTACAGCTCCGACTTTATTAAGGTTCTACTATCTTCCAATTACGTATGAGTATCCATCAGATCTCGTCTTGATCCAAATTACAAACCATTATAATTTTGCAGAACAGTAGATGGATTATTCACATCAGTACTGAAAAAGTATAATGACTAAATATAAAAATAATCTCTTTTTATGTTTTTTAAGATGATATTTGTGTATAATGTTATCATGCAGATAATACAAATTAGTGACTATTCGAGAAACAATTTCTTTTTTTGAACCGTTTTTCAATATTTTTTTATTTGTTGATAAAGCTAGTCTTTTTAATACTCGCCAAAAGTGAAACATTAACAATACGTACGTGTGCTTATATCGTGTACTTACGATCGCAGACACGCACACAAGCACAGGAATGTGTTTGCTTTGGGCAATGGAAGAAAAGGTATATTATTCTATAAATGCCAACAATTTCAGTTCACAAAAGTAACAAAGCCTTTATAGCCCTCCTTGAAATAGTTACACATTACGTACGATTACTTCGGTTTTAAGCAATGTCATTCTAAGTTTGTAATAATAAAATTATGTTACTACAGTAGGTAAACTTACAGGTATATATTTTTATTAAAGAATTGTATGTAACAAGATGTACCAACATAAGTGTTTGGTTAGAATCACTTGTTGAGGCCTTCCTCCATTAAATAATAAAGATAGATTTCACTCCTGTTCAGATCACAGAACTTTACAATCATATTTAATTAGCATACCGACTTTTAACTACGTGCGTTGTTGACATTTTATTGCGAAATCTTTATATTAATACTTATCTTATTATGATGTGTTTCTGAATGTGGTACCTCGTTAGTTTGTAAGTGATTTAGATATAATGGGAAATTCCTATGAGTTATCTTCTCAAATTAAAACATTTCGTTCGTTAAAATTGGCTTACAGATAGTTTAAGCCAACTTTAACACGTCTTTGATAAATCCGTGTCACTATACGCATTAATAAGTAACAGATTATTTATTAATTACAAAAATATCAATATAATACGATACTTATTCTACAATATTTTACACTAACCTTTAGAACACCTTCAGCGAGATGATTTTCAAAGTTTCTATCGTTCTATCACACAAACACGGAATGTTTCAAAAGTTCCATTAATACCTTCAATTATTATGATGCTTAAATCATTCGCCACTTAAATAGCACTTTGTTTAACCCATTGTATTGGAAATAGCTCGTTCCCCCGCACAAGACACGTCTGTTTCTTTAGACTGCAAACGTTCGCCGCCGCGCCGAGAGCGAGAATCGCACAATGTTTAAATTCGGATTTTGTCTAAGTAGGGTGTCACTCATTGGTCTGTCCAATGTTTGTACATGCGATAGTTGAGTAACAACAACGTGATATGCGAATCTTTGAAAAATATCTACTTTACTTGTACACATCGACATGTTGCGCGAGTCGTGGTTGATCTGTACATGATGAATACATCCGTTATGTGAGGTTCATAAGAGATTTCGTAAAATATCAAACAACACATTGTAGGTTGCCAACTATTCTTGTGTCCATGCTACGCCTGTGTTAGCGTCGGTGTCAACTACAATGCCCGAATGCGCCTTAATTAACGCGATAAAATGAACACGTTAAATGCTTGGACAATGTTTTGTGTTCATTAAAGACGCAGATGTGGCAGGGTACGTAGACTTTACTGAACATGTTTTAATGAAAACAGTATAGGTACGCCTGTCCGAAAAAAAATTGCTAGATACTAAGTTCGACGGGCCACTGTCAATTAATTAAAAATAATTTATTATCCTTCGCTTCAACGATGTACTTGAAGTAATTAATATATATATAGATATTACATAGGTTATATTATTATAAATAAAATATTTAAATAAATGTTGTTGATGAGCAATAGTAAAATGATAGACTCAAAATAGTTAAGTTAGTAAAATAAAATCGAGTAACAAAATTTTTTTAAACCTTGTCGGCTGCTCCATTGTGTAGGGTTCACAATATTAAACTCTTACGTATATTGGGCGCTCTGACGTGCTGCCACGTATTGATCATTCATTTAGCACCGCAGTCGCCAGCGAGTCAACAATGAGTCTTGTCGCTTCATATAACACGTTTCCACATTGACTGGTTGACTATGAGCTAAAGATATATTTTTGTTAACTCTGAAAATGGCATTGATCTTATCCTACACTTTTGTGGTTGTACTGATGATTAATGGGGCGATGTAGAAGGATGAGGTGCGATAGGCTGGCAAATAAAGGTAATGCTGTCCCTATCATAATTTGTAACTACTGTACCAGAACCTCGCAATCTCCAGCAACAGGATGTGAAACTTAATGTGTTATTTTCAATATTCGATGCCCACAGAAAGAGCCAATTTACACGTTACAACTATGCGACAACGGCACGGCAAAATGACGCACATAAAAATGTCCCTTCTCCTATTGTGTTCGATATCAAAATGACACGAAATTGCGCTACAAATTATAGCACTAATATTTCAATTTGTCTGAGAATTTACATTATACTAAGGAATTGGATATTTAGTTGAATAAACTTAAAAAACCCATTGGGATTATGTTCTTGCCATACATCACGATCATTTATACAAAACCTTTTAAAATTGTGACCACTAGTGTAGCGCAATGGCTTCCATACCTGACCGCCATGCAAAGAGTCCTGCATTCGATTCCCAAAAGAGGTAGAAATTTAAATGATCAGTTTAAATGTCTGGTTCCCGTCATAGTGTATAAATAGTATTACTTATTTATTTATTTATTATTATTCTCATTTATGCATAGAAAATTATCCAATAAATATCGGTTCCTATCCAAAATACAAATATCATAAATTCAACAATAACGAATATATTTCAAGCGCTACAGCGGCGACGGAAGGGCGGAGGAGAGGTTTTTGATGAGCTCGTCCATCTGGATGAGGTTGATCTTGGCCTGGCGGTAGATGCGGCCTTCCGGCAGCTCGGGCGGTTCGTGCCGGAGCAATGCCGCAGACTCCAGGAGGATCTTACGTGACTCCTGGAAAGAACGATAAACAAGAGGAATAAAGACTTTTGCTTTTACTAGGCTTTACCTTCTCAGTAGGATTAAAGATTATATTGATTATTAACACTGGTAGATAGTTATGTATATAGATCTCATATTTACTCCCATCTATTGACACGACACAAGGAAGTAAGACGGGTTATTACAATCATATAATTATTATCACATAAGATGAAGGTTACCGTAACATATCCGAGCATAACGATGGGCCCGTCGGTGAGCGACTTTCGCCGTCCAGTCTCCGCCACCGCTGCGTGGAGTTCAAACAGCAGGGAGCCGCGTAGACGAGTTTCGGCTGAGAAACATCATCGTCATTATATTAATCAATTTACGAGCCGTTGGTCGTTCTAATCACACAATTATTTATTTTCGATATTCTTGGATATCAATAAGTAATTTAATGGCAAAATATCAAGAGGACTGTACCTGGAGCCAATGTTTCCAACAAATCGGCAATCTTTTTACATAACTGGGTCTTCAGCAGTAGCCTGTCCTCGGTGACAGCCGCTAGGCCGAGCTCGTGCTGCTGTCCAATCATCTGAGCCAGCGCCAGGCTGACATCCGTCATGTAGTAGTGGGAGGGGTGAAGGTAGCCGCAGCAATGGCTGATGAATCTATATTATTTTTATTAATTATACGTTGTGCTTGACTACAATCTCACCTAGGGTAGGTGGTAATCTAATCTTGGGGGAAGATGAAGTGCACTTAGTAAACTACTCTCTACTGTTTTGACGGTAGTAATTTATTCCAGTCCTTCTCAGTACGCATAAACGAAGAAAGCAAAACGCGTTGACTGTGCAGAAGGGATGTTAACGACGAAGGCATGGCAACCTGGCGTGCGGCAAGAAATTCGGTGAAGGAGAGGAGATGTGAAATCAAATCGTATAATTATAATTAATAACAATGCTCACCTATACATACCCCTACGTAATAAATATTAAATCGGAGATGCCATGCGCACGCAAAGTATCATTTATCTGTTATCTTAATATCTGCATCTGCCGGGAATTGAAACATGGATTCTTATCTACGCGGCCAGGGTCTCTACCAACTAGAGTACAGGTATAAATTAAAGTAAAATTTTGACACTTACCCTAATTATTGACGGGTTTTCTAAAAGCAAAAGATTTACTTTGCCAACAATTCATTGGATATGTATAGTAACAGGCATTGCTTTGTGGAAATACATTATCATCCCTTTCTTATCTACCCAGAATAATTTTATACTTCGGTAATAATGTTAGGTACATACCTTTCGCATGCATTTGGATCCTCTTTCGGCATGACGCTGAGCTCCTTGCCGATATCCTGAAGAAGCTGCTGCATGATAGCGTCAGAGACAGCATCGCCGCAACTATTGCACTTCCAATTCTTATTATCCAGCCCCCTAGTATTAGGATCTGGAGATTTGGTCTTATGCAAAACTGGGACTAGAAACGTATCCGGCAACAGATATCCCCTACAATCCCTGAAATCGAAATTCTCACATTAAAATAACCAGATATAAGAAAACACCAGAAATATCTCGATTGTTCAGATTGAAAATCAAACATACTTCTTTTTACATTTGACGCTGCTGTACATCGTTCCGAACTCGGTGACGTCAGAGCATCTCTTACAAGAGCACTCAAAGAACCAGGTGTCAGCGAGGTGGTGCCTCCTTGCCTCAGTGCCCCACAGTGGGTCCGTGTAGCAAACAGATATGTGCGACCCCGATGAGATGTTAGTGCCGGCACAAAGAATCTGGAAATATTTTACAGAAATTCTTTACTTCTGAAAGAGGAATAATTAAATTACATTGTTTCTCCAACACTTAATATCAATCCGTTAAATTATTATATACAACAAAAGTAGGAACTAAAGACCGACTAAAGGTAAAACCTGTCCCAACTGACGTGTCCTTGGAGCTCTGATGCTTAGTCGATGAATTCTTGCTGTGGAGTGAGTTGTTGAATAGGTAGTGGTCCTGTAAACTACCTATATTCATCTTTTTTTATAAAAAACAATTAGTACACATAATACATACTATTCTATTAAAGCATCATGATTGGTTAATGGTGAAGATGTTAGATATTGTGAAATATGAACAGAAGGTGAAGGGAAGAGAAAGCACGTCGTGTAAATCTGAAGATAAGTGATATCGAAGTGAATTCTATTCTATGACAAACGTGATGGTAACTAAACTATGCATGTAAATTAGGGGGAGTATGTGCGGGGAACGACAGTCAATAACATGAAAATGGACGCTGATGGACTTACAATCTCACCCTCCGACGTAAAGCTCTTATTGGAGTTGGCGGAGCAGTTGTGCTCTACCATAGAGAGACAGTTGAACAAAGCCACATATTCTGGTTCTTCTGCGTTCTGGTCAATTAATCTGTTATTAATCTGACAATCTAAATTACAGTAAACGGGTTACATTAAATTATAAACCAAACAATTTTACTCCTCAGTGACTGTCTTCTCTTACGTCGTTCCATCTGCAGACTTGAAATGATCGTTATTTCGTGGTTAATATTTGTATCGGTTATAATTGGAAGAGTCACAATTAATAGGCACGATGAAGGTTCTTTTAATATACCTACTGTGAGAGCAGTTAAATAGAAGACTGACAAAGTAATGAATAGAAATAAAACGAAATGATAATCTTAGAGGAGATAAACAAAACACATGAATTAAATATAACTGTTATCTAGTTTTGGTTGTTACTAATTTTATTTAGTATTAATTCTTGATTGAGCTTACGATTTCTCCATCGGAAGTGAAGCTCTTATTGCAGTTGGCGTAGCAGTCGTGTTCGACCATGGACACGCGATCGAACAACCCGACGTACTCCGGCTCCAATATGGGCACCTCATGTCCGTTGATCTGCATTTTGCGTTTAGACGTTATTAATACAGATTCCTAGCCGCCATTCCATCCGATAGCGCTGAACCTAAATTTTACCTTTGACACAAGCGCTTGGCCTAGAGGCGTCTCTAAATATTCTAATCGTCAAGTAAATCGTTTTGTTTTTGTTCTTTATTGTTTACGAATGACGTAAAATTTACAACTATACAACTCAAGATACATACATTCATTTATCTTGACATATAGCGGCGCTTATCTCGTCGCGTTATGCTTATCTTATCAACTTGTCTATCAACATGTACAATTAACAGAACTGGGGAAGTAATAACAAACTCTGACCTGAAGAATACCGCAACACTTCATAATTTCGTCCTCACTGAAGGTGCCGTCTAGTTTGAAAAACTTCCAAATGAATTCTGCAACCATCTTCATGTCGTTGTTCCATTTGTCAGTGCCTCTGCGATCCTCGCAGTGGTCTTCCAGGGCTTGCAGCTTAGCCCACAACTTGTCATTGTGATCCCTTTGATACAGGCAGCGTAAGACGGTGATGCATTGGTAGTTAGGATGGGGCATGCCGTAGG
Source organism: Calpodes ethlius (assembly GCA_018251375.1). Classification (NCBI taxonomy): domain Eukaryota; kingdom Metazoa; phylum Arthropoda; class Insecta; order Lepidoptera; family Hesperiidae; genus Calpodes; species Calpodes ethlius. The sequence goes on from DWPA01002782.1 coordinate 9,994, forward strand.
TTGAAATCGTAACCTAATTGAAAAGAAAAAATTAGTAATTGTCAAGCTAAAAGTCATTTAGAATATTTTTCTTCCACCAGCTCCTTAACATACTATAATTCTTTAACTTTAATCTGACAATTAATAATTTTTCGTGTATTTCAGGAGATGACGATTTCTAAAAAAACAATGTAGTCTATAAGCTGATCCAAATACTAGTTCTAATGGGCTTTAATTTTAACGAGGAATTCGACATATAGTTAAATTAATTTAAAACACAGATTTATGACTGAAATCAACCACAATTTTAAATTTAAGGGAATATTGAAGGCCTCAGCCGATGTATTCGTCATCGTCAGTAAAGACTGAATCATACTACCTTCTCTCCCCTCTGCTGTGTGTAGAAGCATTCCGGTATGTGATTGTCTTTCTGAGTGCAGGCTTCGGAACAGAAGGGCCAGCCGCACTTCTGGCAGCACGTGGTCTTCCCTTCTTCCAGCAACTTGTAACAGCCGAGACACACCGGAGGCGTCACCTGGAGGCAAGACAATTCAATGTGTATCTACCAGGTATCAGACTCCAAGATATTCTAGAAATTACTATAAATTCCAACTTGACCATAAACGGGTCATCTATCTATTAGCCTTACTGCTGGACATAGGCCTCCCTTAATTTGCACCACTCAGACCAGTCCTGAGCCTTCTGAATCCAGCGAATACCCGCATGGGAATACGGGCCTTCTGTTGATGAAGAATTAGAGTCGTAAATGGGCATACAAACGAGAACAAAACGTATTGTTGATCAGAAACATATCCGCTGTGAGATGGGCTCAAAGATCTCTTTTATAATAGAAATAGCCGCCAAACGAACAGAGAAGACTCCTGTCTGTATGTGCTAATTGCCCGTAACATCAGTTATTATCCACACGTTACCGAACAAAAGGAAAACTGAGTGCCTCATTATGACTGGCTCTCTAACTAACATCAATAAATATACTATTTATTACTATAATATATCTCGAATTATCTGTCTGCCTCTAGGATACTTTTCGTCTCGGAAAGCGAAATAATGCTCGCGGGATAATAGATAAAAGTTACTATTGAAATTCAATGTGAAGATTAGTAACTAAGTTTTTAGCAACGCATTGTTTCGCACATAGAACTTATAGGTTTATCGTAACAAGATTACTGCACAAAGTTAGTTCAGAGGATTGTTCGAAACTAGTAAGTTACTTGCGCAGGTCCGGTGATGAGAGGAGCTTCCTTGATGATAATATCACCGGCTCGGATCTCTCTGATCGCCTCCAGGTATCTCCCGCACTGGGGGTCCACCTTCACCCTGGCCGGCGTGCACTGATGCTTGTGTTTCTTCCAGTGCACCTTCTGGTGTTCCCTGCTGCAGTAGTGCACGGCCTGGCAGCCGGCGCACTTCTGGACGGCGGGCGACGAGCACACCATGCACACGCCTTCCTCTACCATTGTCTATGGAATTAAAAACGTATTATAATTTTATTTTGCTTTTTTAATATCATAATGAAACAAAAGTGTTGATTCGTGCAAGATCTTCAATAATATTCGTAATAGCTTAATTTATTCCTTCTTCTATTATTTTTAACAAGTGAATAAATATTTTATTATTATAAATTTATTTGCTATAATGTTGTACGGACAGTATCTTCATCTAACAGACTTGAAAGGTGCATAAACCTGAGCAACACTTTATACGGGAAGTATTTGTAATCGTATCGTGAATTAGGTCCTTATTCTACCGGATTAGTCACAGATTAAATACGATATATTCGTTAAACTTTATTATTATTATTCCGATTAAATGAAATATACCTATAACCAATGCTTACTTAATTTCAATTAATACGTAGAATATGCCAAAAGGAACAAAACAATAAAAAGAAAATATGTCGGTCTATCTCACTAATAAGTTAGTATGTAACAACAATAATAATACTAATAGGTAAGTACACAAAATCTTTAAGAATATACCTATAATTGTACCTAATATGTTGAAACTTTAAATTTTAATATTGGTTCACCCTAACCTAACCTAAACGTACTGAATAAGAATAGTGTAAAAATGTACCCATCTACTTGGTTTCGAATATCTAGAGTTTTTATTACATTTCTATCATAAACAACTCCGTGCTATAAATAATTTTCACGTTTATTTATTTCCATCCATTTGAAAGCCAGATATAATAATTAATATATGCAAAATTAAAACGTATCACTGCCAAATGAATAAAACAGCGCGTACAGACTTAAGTATAGAAATTACTTACTTGATTATTAAAATATCTTCGTATCAACTACGTAAACTTTGTAAAACTTTTCATAAAATTGTAATTGAAAACTAAACTCCCGTTTCACCGAATTTCAGTACTGGAAGCAAACGTGAAAGTTGCGTGGCGTACTCTCCTCGTGTACAGAAATAGCTCCGTCGAACTCGCCGGGTACGGTCGGCATCTTAATACACTTACCTAAACATCTACCGAATCGCTTCGCAACAATATATCGTTATACCGTTTCAGAATTTGAGATCGTAATGTTTAATCTATGGAATACTTCACTATGTATAATATAGGTATGTGGTATTTGGGCTCGTTAGGAAATATCTCCATCCACGAGTCGAAGTTCCCATGCGCAGAGCTGGCTACGGACTTAATAATGACATCGTTTTAACAAGAGTATTTTGGTAGTCGTTGGAATTTATTGGAATATAACAGTGCGGTTCTAATTTAGGCTGCCTACAATCATTGTAATATCAATCTAAAATTGTCCAAATGCGATTTTTAAAGCACTAATGAATAATTAGGGATAACTGTTGTCATCATGATAGATATGAAAATTACTTCCTTCTCGTCTATGGGCGATGCCAACACATACCTACTTACCGTTTGATCACCTGCCTATATGCTTGTGGATTATTCTTATATTAAAATATTCACTTGTTACAAATGTACAAGTAATAAAGATTTTAATTTTATTTTGAATGTTTCGATGTTATAATAAATTGCGTCATTATACAATATTACATATAATTAGCAAAGCTGTAACTAAAAAAATATGTTTAAAAAACATTTTTAACATAGTAAGTACACCAAATTATTTCTTCATAAAAATTTCAAGCAGCACAAACCAAAACAAGGGTTTCACCTACTTATTCTGCCGACTGTACGCTGTACTGAAAACTAAATATGAGCCATAGGTATCGATTGCAAAAATAGCAAAGTACGTTTGAAAGCATTGTAATATGTGCTTTAAATTCTAGCTGGTAAGAATCATATTGAATATGTTAATCTCCATAAATTTAAATGCACTATAAAGGTTAGTAATTTATAGAAAGATAGGCATAAGATATAATATAACACAGAGAATGGTACCTAATTGTGAAATCATGGACCACGTCTTCCGAGTGTGGTGCTGTGTCCCTACATTCCCCCAACTATCCATCAGTCTTTAGAAGTCCACTTACGCGTATTGGCATAACATCACATTGAGACTCTATACTTAATTAACTACCAAAAGTATAATGCTTGCAACAACTCAGTAGACCAATAGGATGCTTATCTATATAGGTAGGTGCAAAGATGTTTGAACTAAACTCCAAAACCTCGAGTTGCACTCGTAACAAAAGCATTATTGATATAAAAGCTTGGATATAATTTTGTGCAAATATTAAAGGCTCTCTGTATCAGTGAAGTAAATTTTCTCTCTTTTTGAATTCATTGCCGGCTTTTCTTTCAGAATAGCTTACTGCTCGTAGGGTTACGCTGAAACAAGAACATACCTTTATGCTTTTGAAGCCTTTTGGCAAAAAACGCCATTTTTTTTACAGTGTATTTTTTATGTACCTACCAGGAAATACAAGACTTTCTTTTGTCAAAAGCAAAAAATATCCGTTCATAATTTCGTTAGGAAAAAAGAAAATTAATTTTACTTAATATATAACTCGTAAAAATCACGTTTTAATTTAAACGTGTAGCAAGTATGTAAAACATCGCCGTAGATATTTACCATGTCAGAACAGGATCTCTGATTGATCGGCAATCCTCCAAGAACTTATCCAATTCAAGAATTCACGAGATCCCCCTAGCCCCGAGCACGTAGTGCTGCTGTCGCCAATTGCCACCAATGTTCGTGCCACACATGCGTTAACGTTAACAGTTGTGTCCAAATGCGTTAAAAAAATTAATGAACGCGTTAAAAATGTGAATGAAATTCAATACAAATTTTACTTCCCGTTATAGCCTAGCGCTTTCGTTAGCTATTGGCTATAATGACTAACTAACGCGTACGACACGCAGTACTTATAATCTATTCTGTGGTTCAATGACCGTTAGTAGGGCGAGCAAACTCGGCCGGTGGCGTCCTCTATTTTGGCCATCGTGCTTCCATTCTACTCAAGAGCGCGCTGGCACATGTGCAACAATATGTATCAATGCAGCTGCCCTCCGCGCAGCACACGTTCTACAGATCTAGAAACGTGCATTCGCGAGATTGCACCCCTTCACGCTCGCCCATCAAAGGACTTCCCACATTAGGGAGCTCTTGAGGTCAGCTGGGTCCCTCGAGCAGCTGGGGACGACTGACTGCGGCACGGCAAGGGCGACGGACTGCGATAAAAGCCGTCGCTCAATAGCTGGGTCCACCCCTGCTCCTGGAGACTTTTGTTCTTCCGTGTCCAAGCCCAGGCAATAGGGTACCCACAGATCCTACGTTACATCACGCAGCGAGCGATAGCCTCGGAAGACAGAATAGCTTAGCACTTCAACACGTGTCCAAACGCATGTTTCAAAAAACCAAATGTAGTTGCTAGCTGATATTATTTAATTTAATGTTTGGAGCATCTTAGAGACATGGAACGCCTGATAAAGTATTAATATCTAAATTACATTCCATCGTTATTTTTCATATAAAATTGGATTTCAAATTAGTTTACGAAATTAACAAATATAGACTGACCGCTTTTTAATTGTGTAAGATTCGTTAAAATAAATCACAATATGAACTTGATTTTTATATTGAACTAGCTGAATCCTGTTCGCGTTGATACGTCAAACACTAAAATATAGTAATCACAGTGGCGCCACCTGTCGAAAATTGGTCCTACCAAGTTAGAAACCTTCGTGGGCTCATACACAACAACTTTGCTAAAGATCATCACATGATCAAATGCATAGTTTACGATTCTAT
>DWPA01002783.1:0-15180 GCA_018251375.1 Calpodes ethlius
CACGTCAAACGCATTTTTGATTATCTAGTGCAGGAATATAATTGTTAATGCTTGGTGAATGAACACATTATAAACCTTTTGTTTATTTTAATATTATTAGGATATGATGAAATAATGAAGTTATTAAAATAATGATGTAGACTTATATTATTCTTAAGCTAACACGGCTGACACCTCGTCCATCAAAGATATTCTAATTTTACAATTTAAGTTTCTTTTTCAACGGAGACATAGACATAATATTAAAACCTGCATTGTACTTACACCTCACGAACCTTTGTATTCCTTAATAAATATTAACTCAAAAGTAATCACGTGAAGATAACAGTACAAATAATTCCATGAATGAGACACAAAAGTCCATGGCATTCAATAAAAAATTCTAACGTAAATAGCAGCCTACATAAAAAATGTTGTCTTTTTGCTCAAAGGCTAATTCAAAGGAACGTTAAATACAGAAGATGCTTAATTTTGATAGTACACGGAAACACGGCACGAATTTAATGACGTCTTTTGATCAATACGCTTGAAACGGAGATCGATCGTCGTATAGCTCGAAGGTACCCTAATTATCCGGGTCAATCTGTAGCGAGCTCCCACCCTATTAAGTTAACACGCCGATCAAAGTATGGGTGCTTCAATATTTATATATATTCTATAGTATTTTTAGGATTAAGTATAACATTTTGAGACTATATACTGATTTTTGCGGGTATTCTTAGTAAGGTTGTTTATGCTATAAGAAAATAAGCCATCATCCTATTTTTGGAATCGAAATTAGAATAATCTATAACTATAAATGAAAATTGAAGCATCTGCCATCTCCAGAACGGATTTTTACGTAACTTTCACCAGGAAGCTGAGAAGCCTTCTACTTATAACATAGGCTATATTTTAAAGTTTCGTAGGTAAAGGTTTCTCTGCAACATAGAAGTAACGTTTGTATAGAAAAAATAAAAAATGTCAAATTCACAAGTTCTTGTGTTATAGAAGAAATCTATAAAAGTAATCTATAAATTAAAATCACATGAATAAGAACATAACTAATTTAAATAAATTGGTTTAAAACATCATCATAATATACATAATTGTAGATAAAAATCCGTTCACTATTCGAAAAAAATGTTGCAATCTTTTAGAAATTACCACTTGGAGCTATATGCACCGAATTCGATCTCACACTTCGAGCTCAAACGAAGCTAATTTTAAACCACATAGTTTTATTAATCCTGTTTATAACAGCATAATATTAAACAAGCGTAAAGACTAAACCACAAAAGTGGCGTCATTGCAAATGATGCGGTGGAAGACCGCGCGAAATACCGGTAAAACATTTAATGTTATGTACAGAACTGTGTTCACGTGGCACAATGTAATGCCATACAAATAGTCGTGTGGCTAAACCGATCGAAAGACAGCCAGATGAATTCTTATCGAGTACCTTTCATGGCTATTCATGTGCCAAAATCATCTTGTTATGTGCACTTATAAACACCCTGTTATCTTTCGTGGTCAGTAAATCACAATAAAGCAGTGATAGCCTCGTGGTTCGAATGTTGGTTTCCCAAACGAATGGCGTGAGTACGAATCTTGTACGCACCTCTAATTTTCAAAAAATGATGTGCGTATTACAAGTTAATTATCACTTGCTTCGGTGAAAGAAAATATATTGAAACCTGCACACCCGAGAGTTCTCCGTCATGTACTCGAAGGTGTGTGTAGTCTACCAATCCGCACTTGGCCATCGTGCTGGACTATAGCCTGTACCCCATTGTGTTAAGAGATCCGAGCCCAGCAGTGGGACAGTTATGGATTGTGATGATGATGATGGAATCACAATATGGTTAAATAGTTGAGTTCGCGACAGTTCACGAGCTTTACGCTAGACTTAACTATCACCTAGAAAAGAGATTTTAACCCTTTTTGTTCCATTTAGAAAATTCTTACTGCGATCATAAAAATACTATATCTGTAATCCACTCTCCTGCACTAGCCACAGAGTACTGTTCAGCTGTGATGAGTACATCCACAATAGCCAGCTATCGCTCGTTTTATGCAGTCTTGGTTGAGCTTAAGTTGTAAGCGAATGTAAATATAAAACGCTTGGTAGTCTCTGAACTATCATGTGGTCTACATGACTCAAAAGAGGAGCGTCTTTGTTTGATTAAATACTTTAATAACATTTTTTTTATTCACAAATTTGAATTTTGTACATATGTTACGTAAAAAACTTATCGTATAGTTTGTGGAGATGAAAATAAAATTTACTGTTATTATGATTTTTATTAGACACGTACAGACATAACTATAGGTATGAAGCAAATGAAAGTAAAAACACGTTATAGGTACTAAATGTATTTCTTAATATCCTTTAAATTTTATCGCATACTTATTATCATATAATATATTTCTATGAACATAATTACAGTCTATTAAGTAAATACGACGTGAACCAATCTGCATAAATAGAAAGAGAAGAAATAAATAAAATCATTTTTTGCATATGACAATCGCACAAAATACACAGGGTATGTAGAAAGTAGAGATGAAAGAAATTGCGGCAAGAGATATTGAAATGGTTGCACTTAGCCTACACCATGGTAGAGAACTAACGGTCACTGGTTATCAGTGGCAAACCTTAGTGGTAATAATACAGACAAACCAGTATCAGCTTAACCAACAATTATGCAAATATTACATTTCTGTTACATTCGTAAATCTTTTTGATTCTATACTCACAGGAGCGAGTAGCGAGTGTTTTGTAAAACTTTACGCTGATCTCCTTTAGTTTGTACTTGAAAATAAAATACCGACACTAACACGATATTGCTTTTTCACTTATGGGCCCTCCCTTTTTCATGTAAAACGCAGTGATCCACGTAACGTGTGGTTACGTAGAATGTTGATGGTGTGGGGCGAATAAACGTATAATGTATAACCCTAACAACCAATAGGTTTCTTTTATTAAAAAACCGCTACACGCATAAATAGGCGATCTGACCTTTGGACAGTACGATCTAATGGTATTTTTTAAAACATTCACACACATTTATTCCTTTGCACTAGGATTCCTTGTCACACAATCGTATTAACACATAAACACAAATATCCACGACCAAAGTACGGGGACAGATAAATGTCCGTTATGTGTCACATAAAAGTCTGCTCGGGCCAGGGAGCGCCAAACAGGGAGTTTCAGCTTCGCAAGTTTACTATCAACTAAGCTACAGTAACAGTGCCTTACTATTAATGTAATCAATCGAAGCATCTCCGAAGCATTGCTGGCAAAGATATCAGTGGTAAAGCGTCAAATTAACGTCATATCAACTCGTAATTATATGGCGCATCGGCTATAAAATTAATAATGTATGGTTATATTTATGGTTTCATACGCTTAAAACTTTACACACCTTCGATAAATGATAAAAAAATAATCTTTAATCTGAAAATCCTACCCAGCATACAATGTTTGAACTTTTAAATTTAATTTATTTTCATTATTATTATCACGTCTTTTTCAAACATGTTATATAAGTAAAATATCATCTCTTTTTATGAGAAATATATTTAACTTCAATTTTCATATATTTGTTTCCCATTTAAGCCGCGTAACATGTTGGTATTGGTGTTTAATATTGCGGATATTCAAAAGTGGTGAAGATCACTTACCAACTACTAAGTATATACTTACCAAACATTAAAAAGTATATTAAACTGAATAATGTATATACAGAACTATCCCTCTCTTAATAGTGAAAGTCTAATTTTAAACGAATTATAATATTATCGTTTATCACTAAAACTAATCCTCAACTTCTATAAAATGTAACTAACCTGAACAGCAGCCTCTTGCATCCAGACCGCTAGTTCGTTAAGCCCTTGAAAAACATTTTACGCAATTAATTCTCTCGAACGATAAATTGTGGATTTCGTTGGGTAAATTCTTCAAGGATTTAAAAATAGTCTTAAATTTATCCAAGTCGTATGCGGCTTCTTAATCCCCGGTACAGACAATAGACTCAGTATATTCACTATGAAACTCGTATAAATGTGCTAACATACAGAGAGAGAGAGAGAGAAAGAGAGAGAGAGAGGAAGAGAGACACATACAAACACGTACACACACATACATACACATGCACACAAGTTTTTTCACAAACGCATTTTACAATATACTATTGACTGTTACTTTCTTAAGTGACAACATTTGTTAAATTTTGCTTTAGTAATATATTCAAAATTATATTCCGAGGTGGGCGTAACCAGTGGCGACACAGTTTTATACTATTGCCGCTGTTTACGAGCTTATCAGATGTATAACTGTTATTGATTCTTGAATAAATCTTTAAACTGTGAGATAAGAAGAAAAGGAAACCCATATCTTTAGAACATAATAAAGATTATGAGTGATGCAAGATACAAAGCGGACTTTATGGTATAAAGAGTTATAGACATCTAAAAGTTAAATACTTGCAGCAAAACATGTCGACTTACGTATAAGGTAACATAATTTTCTTTGAAGTCACTAACTTCTATTCTGCACAACTTCCCTTAATCCCGACAGTACGCTAATATTATGGTGGAATTCCGTGACGTATTTTAGTTGCAGTGTCAGATAAACTTAAACTAGCTTGGTTGCAGAATTGAAGTCTTTTAACTTCATACCTAAACTCATCGATTACATTTTTCATACCTAAACTCATCAATTACATCTTTCATACCTAAACTCATCAATTACATCGAGTTAAAAACAGGTACTATTTTGTGTAAATACATGTACTAAGTAATTAGAACATGAATTTTGTTACCCCTTTTTACGACCTTAGCAATATATATTTAACAAGCGTAACATTTCTCCCAGATTTAAAAATAAGGTTATATTTCCCAGTCGTGTGCAGCCACTTAATCCTAGCTAACTAGAGTGCAGTCATTACGATAAGCGGGATATATTAGCTGCCGAGAGGCAAGCAATGTTCCTTGCTTTATCGAGCTCATTCGTCAATGGAGAGGGATCAACCGCGGTTAAGAGCATTGCGAAGTGACTAATGAACGTGTAGGCAATGATTCAATGTAATGCTCATAACATCTGTAAAATACTGGGAAATAAATTACGCACAGCAGAGAGAAAATGTAGCTGTTCTATTCATTATCTCGTACTAGATGTATTACACAGGCGTAAGTATGTTAGTAATGAGCCTAGAATTATGGTTGTTAGTTCTTTTTTTTTGTGAGACAAGGATAGCAACATCGATACAATATAGATACAAACGTCAAGTAGAACTGTAGGGGGACTGTAATTACTCGTAGTTAGTGAGTTTTGTAAGTAATAAGTGTTAATAAGTATATCAGTTTGTAATTATTCGTTAGTAAGAGGACTGTGGATGTTAGGACTGTTAGTGTAGGTTGGTCCTCTTAATAAGTTAGTTATCGTCCAGTTAGTAATTGTTAATGTTTTTCCTCATCCTAAGTTGGTCCTAAAAACGTATCTCACCCTAAGGATAGATAATTGCCTAGTATAAGTGTAACAGCAGTCTCAGAGCATCTTTCAGTTCGATATATAATTTATAAAAGGTAATAATTATACGGTAGAAATACTTAGGACGGCCTACTTATTATATTAACAGTTTGTTATCATTATAAAAGATTTATAGATGTAACTGTTTGATCATGGTATGATTATAATAAATATTCAACCATCTCGCTTTTTGTTAAGTTTACATAAATTAAAATTCCTCAAAATTAAAATTTGGAACAATATTAATAAATACGTAACATAGAGGCGTATATAACATGTTCTTGTTTTATTCGATGGTATCGATTATCCCATCATATTAAAAACAAGGAACTTCTAGGAGCGCAAGCACTTTAGTTTTAATACAATCCATTACATTATTTAAAGAGTTTGCTCACGCCTCTTGGCCTGGCTGTGAGAGGCAGCGTTTTACGCGATCGAGGCAATCTATCTTAGTCCCCGGAATAGCGAGGCTGTTGCACTTTCCCATTTGAAGTTTACGTATAAGTACAAAATTAAAAGATTTAGCGATTTACAATTCTGAATTCCTACTTATATATAGTTTAGTTTGTAATGTTTACTAATAAGAGTTTATGCACTTATTTACTATACGTAAGAAACTATCAAATCAAATCACTCCCAAGAGTATATTCGAGTTTTTACACACTTTTATTTAACTCACTCTGTCTGTTTATTTGTACGTTTATCTGGCCGGAATTTTGTAACCGATATTTGAACGACTTCTTGATATCCAATGAAACTGAATTTTGTATATTAACTCATTTCCGATGGCAATATAATAATTTCGAACGTTTGATCTGATGATTGAACTGAAAGGTGGCCATAGGAACTGCAGAATAAAACGACACAGCCCCATCGAGGTTCAGCTCATTTGATTAGTATTGACGAGTACTTTCATCCTATAAAGTAACCAGGGTCCGATGATGAGGTTGGAAGGTGGCCACAGGCACTCAGCAATAAAACGCTTCGACCCTATTGTATTTGGGCTCGTTTGATTCGTATTGTCGGGTAGTTTCATCCTATAATTGTAAGTTTCTACAGTTCTACGGTTTCTACGGTTCTAGATCGATGCGACAACTATGTAACAAAGTAACAAAGTGACGCATATATGATCGCTGCGACTCTTTTACATTTTGTCGTCGCAACCACAAAAAAAAAACGACTGCGACAGTGTTACTGCGTTGTCGCTGCGACTTTCAAATAACTGTCAAAGCGACGTCACACATTAGGATTGCAAAATATCCCACGCATAAATGTAACAATGCATTATTGTACAAATTCTCGTACGACATAGTCATTATGTGACAATTTGTCTTGTTAACCGTGATTATATTACGAGTTAGATTATTCCTTCGATTTACGAATTAGATGATTACTTCAAAATTATTTTTACTCATTTATTTGATATTCGATTCTACAGAAATACAACAAAAAGAAAAAAGTTTTAATTAAATATGTACTCCTTTATTTAGTTGGGTATTGGTTTACGTTAACTACTTTTAAACACAGGTTTCATCGAGACTAAACTAAGTAGCATGTAACCCAGTATTCTCCTTTAAAAGAGAACTGGTACCTTTGATCCCCAACAAAATAATTTATACTCAAGTGTAATAAACGGAGTCACCTACCTCATTTATTAGGCAGTAAATAGGCAAACGACTTCCATAACAAAAACAACTTTAGTATTAAGTACCGACGAGCCAACTATTCTGTTTTTGCCGCCAAACGTGCCAAGTTTTTAAAAGTTAACGATCTTAAATTCTTTCTAGGGTGTAATAAACAGTTCCGGGGTTTTTAACTGCGCCCTGTAATTATGTTTTGTCTCCGAACAGTTCATTGGCTTCCTGTGTTTGTATAAAAAATTCTCGCAGCGCCAATTTAATTACTCGTTCCGGATGAAATCTAGTAAGTGACTTAAGTGAAAGTGTGTCAAAAATGCCTCACAATTTTTTACCCAACGAAGTGCCTCTTTAATTAATACCAACAGCTTATCTTCCAGTCATTAATTAAGCTGGAACACTGACAAAATAGAACAGCCTTCAATTATGAATGTTGAATGACAGATGTCCAGGTAAGCGGAGATTAATGCCCTTAACAGTATTTTCTGAGAAAAAATATTTATTTTTATCACAACTATTTGAAAAGTAGTACTTTATTCTTCGTAAATAAGAACTCAGTTACTTTTTAATCCCTGAGGATTAAACTTGGTTTAAATTTAGAACGTGAATACTATTTATAGAATAAACAAGTAACAGGCTGAATAATAATCGTTAGCCTCAAATTATTTCTGTTATGTCTTATTGTTCCTATGAATTTATATAAATAAATAAATAAATGTATTACTTGTCCGCGTACAAAAAGGCGGAGGGGTTGCAGTAGCCTAGCTTTGGAATTTCTATGGTTGCCAAAATACACCCCCCATTTAAAATATTATTGAGAATTTTTGACTTTTATTTTGATATTTTGACTTCTAACGCCAAGACGATTACTTATTGAGAGCATAGACCAAGACGGTTACTTTCTCAAAGTCAAGTTACATGTACTTAAAATCGCCGAAACGCATACGTGTGTAAGCAAAGTGTGGAAATGTGTTTCTTTTGTGCCAATGGAAGTTGTACTTATTGGGATTATAAACAAAATGGGAAAATTTATTTCTTTTATACGTTATCTTAAAGTAGCCTTTAAAGGCTCTCTTGAAATAGTTACACATTACGTTCGATTACTGCGGATATAAGTGTTATTATTTTAAGAAGTACTATTAACGCTATATATTTAGTAACAACGACTTTTTAAAATATTTTTATATATATATATGTCGAAGTGAATTTGGGATGATATTTAGTTTGTTTTACTATATTGGATTAACAAATAAAAAAGTTACGTCCATTTAAAGAATTCTATATAAGGATTTTGTCTCCAGTGATTACTTAATCATTGGTTTCCAGAAGCGAGGTCAGCAAGTTTTAAATAAATAAATGGCCGACGTCATTCGAAAGCAAGGAAGGGAACAAGAATTTCGTGGCAACTAGCGATTACCCATAGAACTACAGACCTTTCTCATCTACTTTGCTCAGTAGATTACTTAGGATCAACATAAGCCATGAAGCTGTGAGCGCTTCATATTTAGTAAATAAATATTTTATCCGACTAACTCCGACTAACCGCCCTTTTGCTGAAAAGCCAAGATACGTGTCCACTCACAAGTGCGACTACGATGCGACAATTACGCGACAAAATAACGCACGTGTGTTTGACACAGCGCTGTCGCGAGCATAAAAACGAACACGAAGTGATAATGACAGTGTATTTCGAATTGACTGTCGCAACATTGCCGCTGCGACATCACACATACCTTCTATTGTTTTTCACAGCGACGTCGCAAATTTGGACTGCAAAAAATCACACGTGTGAACAGACACTAAAGTCAACACAGCTATACCACTATGTGAGGTCTAAATTAACCACACAATCAAATAAACATCATATAAAACCATTGCACAATATATTTGAATTAAAACAAAACAAGTTTATTATTATTGTCCCTGCTAAAACCACCGTTAATTTAAAATACGCGTGGTTACACGCAACTAAATCGCACGCGTAAAACAGCGCGTGGTGAACCAAGCATGTAATAGCACAATTAAAGGTGGCTCGTTATGCACTGCGATTCCAATAGCATATGTTTAACCGTGGTTATCGAGCTGTGATCCCGGGGGATTCGAATATGGCCCTCCGCGCTCGTGAATTCGTTTCCCAAAGATAAGTATGATTTTAATTATAATTATACAGAGTAGACTTTACAAGAGAATTCATAAATGATCGAATTAAAAAAATACTTATAGTTTTGAATATTTTTATAACTATTGTTAGAAGCAGGCTAGGAAATAAAACTATTTTGATACTGACACATTTGAATGCATTCATGATAATTAAATAAAAAAATATGTATATTTTAGAATGGCAAGAGTCACAACCATCTTTACTCTATTTTAATCTGTCAATCATTTCGAAAAAGCAAAATAACTAACTGCCAGTATCACAATTATGCACTAATTTAATGACCTACTTTCAACAAAATAAAACAGTTTAAGCTAAACTTGTAAAACATAAATAAATATCAGGTAATTAATTCAACACAAGCTAACACAGACCATAGTGATACATAATTATCTACCCTCACTGGCAATCGAATCTAGAACCTTACTTCAGAGAGCCAATGACTACTGAGTCGGCTACGTCGTCGTTGTCATTACGAGACGTTTTAAGGGTAATTGAGCTGAAACAGAATTGTTTGATGTTGAAATAAAATATTATATATAATGATACAATTATATATTTTTCAGGACTCCTCTCCCTGGACTATATAACAACGTATTTAAATTAATTGAATTTGATTGATTTTACTACATATATAATTTCTTTCTGCTACCATTACCGATGAAACCCAAAGTGTCGTTGCTTCAAACGTAAATAAACCTAACTAGGTAACTTTATATTTTTTTCCAATTATAGTATGACATAAAACAATAATATATTTTAAAGTATTAGTTATAGAAGTGTTATTTTATTGTGTACGTTAGAAGTAATATTTGTATAGCGTGACATTTTTTTTCGTTTATTTTGAAATAACATGAACTCCGCCGCTAAAAGTTATCACAATTCACAAGTCTCACAGTGCTGGTCTAAATTATTTTTAAACTCTATAGATTATTAATCATTATAGCTGAGTAATTTATGCTACATAAGAGCGAATGATAATGCTTCAAAACACTTTTGAAGATTATATAATGAAATCTTAAAAACGTTTCTTTTTTACCGCAAACGACTGTTTTTTTCGAAAGAATAACATATTATTTTCAACTCTCACGAAATGTCACGTTTAAGAAAATTATGCTGTTTTTTAAAAGTTCGTTTATTTATTTATCATTTCACGCCGCAACGGAGCGTCGTTACGACATGATTTTTGTGGAGGGATAGTTAGGAACATGAAGAGTGTCAGAGGCTTCTTTTCACTCCGAAAACAATCTCACTTTTAAAGGAAGATCTATTACGATGTTCTCAGCTTATTAATCTCTAGCAAATAATGATAAAAAGAAATCGATAACCTTTTTATTGCTGTCCTTTTTCCACACGCGAGCAGTCACAGGCAACTTCTTGTCTTAAAATATTTTTACACACGATCTGTATACACCATTCGCAATATTCCCCGAGCATTATATTATACTATAATTGAAAGACCTAACAAATTGTTCTCAAAAGCCAAATTAAATAAGGCAGCTGGTTGCCAATAACGCCCGACTCACGTACCGAATGATAAATTTTAGAAATTGTCGCTCCTCACTTAATTTATACAAGTCCTCCCATGTGGCTTCTACTGTTAGGGGCGCGTTCACATACGCTTTATAATTTAAAAACCAATTTGTTGTTTATAATAAGGATATCACAATTAAATCCATCTGGATCTTCCATGTAGTGGTTTGGCCGCTGGTTTAGACTATGGAAAAGGAGCCTGAATTCAAATTCTGGATGCACCACTAATTTTCAAAATACTTATGTACGTATTAGATGTTTGTCACTTATTTTGTTGAACTACAAAATTCTCTGAGTTCTCAAAGGTGTGTGAAGTCTACAAATTCGCACTTGGTCAGCGTGGTAGATAACCCATCAAACCCGAGAGGAGTCGCGAGCCCAGCCGTAGGTTATTTATGGTCTGCAATGATGATGATAATTGCATTATGTATTATATTAATGACTTGAATTAAAACCCTTTATTTTTCTTATTAAATATATGAGCATCAAAAGACAGTTATGGCGGTTGACTGAAGCAAGTAGATGGTATGTAGCCAGGCAAGCTTCATTGAGACTTCTACATGAGCACAAAAGTCTAGATACCGTCAGTCTGCACTTGGATAGCGTTGTTCCTTTCTAACTCAGGAAGAGAGAAGAAGAGAACAAAACTCAATAGCGAGACCAATAAGATTATTATCAACTCATAACGATTTTCTTTTGTTTTTAAGTACTTGTAGACGTATAACGCCTAAACAGTTAGTCTCTTAATTCTATTCTAGCTTAAAGTGAAGCATAAACAATATGTACGTGAGTGGTAATATCGTATACTGACGGTCGCCAACACATACACGAAAGTGTTCGATACTGGAAAGTAGACATAACCACATTTTTCCATCAGTGACCACATTTTTATGTTATCAACGTAGTCTAAAAAAGCTTCAACAAAACGGTTATACATTACAGATATCATAACTACTGAACCATACACAAATGTGTTAAATAATGTAGTGAACCGTACGATTTAGTGAACTGACCATCAAATGTAGATAATCAACATCAGAATACAAATGTGTTGCGTGTCTCTAAAAACAAATTAATCATTTCAAATAGAATAATACAAAATCCGTTTTCATTATATCAACACGATTAAATTGAATCCGCTATTGTTTAACGCATTTGTGGTTTCTATTATGTATTTTTATAGGTTTATCTTACATACATCTATACTAGTATAAATGCGACAACGTGTTTGTTTGTCTTCCTTTCACAGTACAACAGAGCCTCGTTTTAGTATGATTTTTAGTGTGGAGATAGTTGAGAGGATAAAGAGTGGCATAGGCTACATTTAAACGTGAAAAATCATCTCATTTATGTGGAAAATCTTTTATTTATATTTCAGTTGAATCAAAGAAGGTGCTTAACAACAAAGTCTAGACTATCGACCTATGATAGAAAGGAATCGACAACCTTTTTATTGCTGTTCTGTTTTCCACGCGGGAGAAGCCGCGGGTAATATCTAGTAACTAATAACATTTTAAGAATCATGTACATAACAATTCGTCTGTGGTAAATGTATCAATGGCAATGCGTCTTGAATATCGCAATAAAATTAACGCGTTAAATGTTTGGTTTTTTTTAATGGAATTCTATACCATTTTAACTTCCCGTTAATTCGTATTTTGATGTACGCATTAATTAGCGCGCTAAGCTATTGGCTTCATCTGCATGGTTCATTTTTAACGCGATAACTAACATTAGAACAGATATGGCGAAAGATAATTAAGTGACTCATACAAAGTTAATCTTTAAAAATTTAAATTTGGAACTTTTCGCAATCCAGTCTCTGTCAGCACGCGGTTAGCTTCACAGAATATATGAGTACAAGTTTATTTTTTATATCAAGCCAGTTCTCATGATTTTAATTATTACTTATCAATTTACCTATTTGTATGTACGAGTATGTAAAGGTTTAATATAATGTAAGTGTATGCAATCTTTTTCCTCTCTAACAAATATTAGCATTAGAAGACGATATTTTTCATGATAACGAACGAATACTAATAAGTAAGTTTTTACTAATATTTTATTTTACGTTAAAAACAAAAGTGCACAAAGGTTAAATCTTTTAGGTTGTTGTTTTAACCACACCCACGTTATAATTCTGAAAAAGGTTTGAGTGGTTCTCTTCTACTCTCTCCGAAAATATATTTTATTTTTAAAAACGCGTTGTTGTAAGATATTTTAAACTACAATTATTTCTAAGACCACATTAGTTGGTAGATATTTTAAACTATAGTTATTTTTTAAAGATATATTTTTTTTTATTTAATTGGCAGAAATCGTTATTATTGCATGCAATGGTTTACAATAACGTCCATTATTAGTTGTATATTGCAAATGACGAAGGATAAAATTAAGTGAATGTACTTCAGCAGTACCCAAAAGTCGGGTTAAGGAAAGAATTGGGTCTATCTTTATGAAAATTCAGTTCTGAGGATAGGATCCATGATGAATGCAGACAATTTCTGAAAATTTATAAGTATTTATTAAGAGCAATCATTCTAGTTTCTTTTAATCACAATTTTATTAAATCAGTATTTTTGTTACGTTTTTATAATAAAATAATTTTAAGTTCATCTATATTCTACACAACTGTAATAAAAAAAAATCTTCTATTATCAAAGACATTAATTTAAAAGACAGGAGAAACGAAGATAGATAATAATCATTCATGAAAAAGATTCACTGCACATATTCCATACCTACCTCAAATCTAACGACCTTTAGAAACTCGCACAACATTAGAATTTAGAAATGAAACCCTAATAACCCACATAACGGGTATGCACGCCCCCTATCCGCAGGAATAATAAACCGGTGCTGTTAATCTTGCTTCGACTGTGACCACTTTATTAGACAAGTACCTGTATACAGAAATATACGCCTTCGGGGAAAAGTTGTACCAACAACGTAGAGTCTTTGGAACGAACAGGGATTAAATACAGCGATTTATTGAAAACGTTTATTACTGCAGTACTTTAGAAATAACCATTACGTCAGAACGGTCTCTTTATTTGTTAGATAATAAACATCATAAATCCTGTAAGTAAAGGTCAAGTATAACAATAAAATTTTGTATTATGAGCCCTTTGAGATCTATTTGCCTAGTTTCTTTATTATTGCGCAACTAAATATGAGCAGAGAAAATATTAAACTTTGACAAAATATTTACCCATGTGCCTAAAATAAACTACTGCGCTAAATATAATTTTACGTGACTCAAATTATGACTTAACTCAATACGGTGAGAATCAATTGTTATTTAGTTTGACGTACATTCATTGCAATGTGAAAATGTATTTGTTTATTAACATTAAAACATTTTTAATTGGATGCTTAATACTATGTAGACAAGTATTTCACGGTTATCTAAGCAGATAAAAATCCTAACAATACGCACAAATATTATTAGAATCAAACAGTGGCCTACGAACAAGTAAAGTTGTGCACCTATTAGAAATCTGTTAAGCATGAAGTAACAAGCCTAAATTTCTAATGTTAGCCGTCCCTAGCTATTTGAAATGCTTCTTTGTCATGTCCAATGATAATTCTAATATAGACTAAACGGCTAAGGGTTTTCCAATACATTTTGGCACATAATCTGCTTAAACCAATCACAAGAAAAATATCTATAGCAATAAAACTAAGAAAGACGTCAGCAATATAACGTCATGCTATTTTCGTTCCTAAGTCAATTCTCCTCGTTAAATATAATGCGACCCTGACCATTTATTTATACTGATCCATCAGATTTATCAATATCATCATATGCTGTTATAGATCTTTCGCATCTATATCCAAAACCTATTGTCAAAATATTTATATCTCTTCACATAATCATCAATATTAGTTGTTATTTTCCTCGAGCAAACAAGTTTAATCTCGCTTTCAATATACGAGAGCCATGCAATTTTCGATTACTGACCGATATTCCCTATTGATTTAGTTCGTGGACTACATTATGGTGAATGATGTGACGAGTTACATATTTGGTAAATAGTTAATAACTGTGGACATCTATAATATTGTACCAAAGGTATAAACGACGACTCGAATTAATACCAGCTTTCCAGCACTGCAATCGAAGTATGTAAAAAAATAGAAAAAGAAGGCCTTTCTACTATCATTGGAATTAAAATAGACGGTACAGAATTCTGTAAACTCTAACAACAGGAACCTGATTTTGTCAGTTATAGGGCTTACCTCAAGCAGCCTGCATACCCGAGAGTCCATCAAACCACACTTGGCCTATACCCCTCACATTGTGTGAGGAGACCCGAGCTCAGGAATGAGACGGT
>DWPA01002784.1:0-15180 GCA_018251375.1 Calpodes ethlius
ATATAATTTATTTCAGGAAGGACCGCAAGATGGCGCTCGTGCAGCTGCCGTCGATCGACGACGCCGTGGCCGCCCTGATCAAGATGCACAACTACCAGCTGTCCGAGTCCAACCACCTCCGGGTGTCGTTCTCCAAGTCCAGCATCTAAACGTACGAGCCACACCACCCTCGGAATATCACACAACAACATATAGTCGCGTCCAGTATTCGAACATTCTCTCATACAAAACTCATTGTTGTAAATCGTTTACACCACCGTCGTTTGCGTGTCGGCAACGACTAATCTACCGACCTCGATGCGACTGAGTTTCCTTCGTACCTCTCACACAAATCGAGAATTTTCACTCGACTGAAAACTTTTTAATGTATCTGTATTACGCTTACTCGGAACAGTCTAGACATAAGTGCTATTACTCTACTTCCTTAGTGAATACGTACCGTAACCGTAATTGTTATTGTACTACATAATTTATAAGGTAATTGTCGTTGTTCGATGGCAGCTAAGTTGTTCTCTATTCCCCAGGAGAAGGCCCCGTGTAAAATGTTAAATGTATCATAATTTATGAGTATTCGTAAACTACCTTCAACTTTAGATCGGAGAGGATTCCTTTTGTGTGATATTCATTCCGTATTAATTAATAATCGACATATTATTATTTTTATAATAGAATTATTATTGTAATATTTTCCAGTGATTTGTCAGTATATTGTTTCATGCAAGTGAACGTTGAAACAGATTGCAATTAGATTGCGCTAGAATTATTTACATTTGGCAATTTACGTGTGTTGTACCTTTACGCAATGTAAGACATTGCTTCATTTCATTTGCGGTTGTTAAATTATTCAGCATGCATAACGCTCCTAAAGTTATTATTATAATTATAATTATTATCATATTATTCAACATTATAGCACCTTGTTAAAAAATAATTATTACTTTGTCACATATAATTTACAGTTATTATTACTCATAAGATTATATTTTATACATATATTTTATGCTCTATTTTAATATGCACAATTTACTATTATCGCATTTTTTTTTTGTAAGTACTATAGTTTTGTACGCATACACATTTTTTTGTTTCGATTACTGCAATGCTATGTTTAGAAATGTGTATGGGTGTGCAATATTAGTTATAGAGACAATTTTATTAGCGTATTACGATAGATTTTAACCGTCTCGTGGGCGGTTCGAGCCGCCGCTTCTTCCATCTGTTTCGTTGTAGGAGGTAAGAGGTAGGAGGTAGGAGGCAAAGGCGGCCGAGCGATCGGTCACTCTCGCTCGTAACTGTTAGTTAGCGTAATCACGACTCTTATCGCTTAACATCTAGTGAATAATTACTTTATACGACGTTATGTTCGGCGACATAATAGTGACATGATGCATTTATTTTGATGTTAATTTATATTAATGGTAGCTACAACATATGATAAAATAAATGCTCGTGCATACGTTCACTAAGCAATTAATTATAGAATAATTATTTATTTGCCTTTGGTCGGTCGATCGGGGAGTCCTGTAGTCGTGCAGTGTGGCCAATATTAATAAAGTATTTTTTAGAATAATTTTCATTGTAATATTACTGAGATATTGCCACACTGTTGCTATTATGTATGTGACGAGGTTTTTGAAAGTATTCCCGAGATCTGATTTAAGTGTACGATACGTTTTGTGAGCGGCATTCACTGCTGTAATGACACAGTATTTTAGTTAGTAGCTATTCTTCCGTACCTCGTCGACTGTCGTGTTTCGATTGTCGGCTGTCGGCTGTCGACTGTCGACTGTCAACTGTCAACTGTCAACTGTCAACTGTCGACTGTCGATCGTCGACATGTATATACCTAACTCTAACTCGTAACAACGCTCTCACTTTCCGCTAAACACTCGATTGGTTTTCACACATCTTTGCCTTCTTTAAATTAAATTAAAAATGCGTCTAGTCCAATGCGAAAGAGATTAAGTATGTGGATAAGGTGATTTTACGGTAATGATAAATGAAATCTTTTAACTACTGAACTCTGGTATTGAAGCTTTGTAAAGAGAAATATTTTTCTAAATACTTTACGGCAATAAATGATGTCTCTTCGTTGGACGCGGGTGGGGCTAGTCGAAGGGACGTGGTTTATTTTTAAAGTATTTCGGTGGTGTACCTACTTCGCTGACTGTTAGGACCAGTTTTAAGTGTTCAGTTAATCGTCCAGTTTATGTGATTAGGCAAAGCATGCGTGAACCAGATACCTGATTTAATATTTAGGATACAGAAATGCCATTCATAGCGCGAACAACGTCGGAATGATTTTATCTGATGACTTGTTGATGTGAATTTGAAAGATCGACGTGACTGCCCTCTGCCGTAGCTTTCAAGGAATAAAGCTATATCTGTAATCGTCGTTGGTAAATTTGCGCGTCCTCGTGCTTAAGGGATTGCGGATTTATAGTGATGCTCACTCGTAACTCGCGAACGGACCGTGCTGCGCGAGCTGAGAAACGTATTTGGAATATGAATGTAACACATCGCATGTTGAAGAACATAATGTTTCGAACATATCCTTTCCGTGTGTCACAAATAAGGAATTTATTAATTTCTCTCTAGTAAACATAGTACTGTCATAAAAATCACATATTTACACTATTATAAAGTTGTATAATATACATCACGTACGGTTATAAGAATAAAAACTAGAGCTTAGTAAGAAAAAGTAATCTAAAAAAAAATTAGATTGTCATTACGATAACGTAAGGTTTATTAGAGAATTCGATTGATTGATTGATTGATCATATAATATTGTATTAATCAATAGTATTAATGGTGTAAGAACGTGTAAGTAGTTATTGGTCTAGATAATGCTAGGTGACCAGGGTGTGGTGATATTTTGCACGTTTTTGAAAATGTTTTTCTACACGGCGCGGGCGACTGTGCCGGCGTTTTGGAAATGATAATTGAAATTACGGTATGCGGTGGTGGTCTGTTTGAAGCGGCACTGGTTATGATCGATTGTATTGTATTGTATTGTATTGAGAATACTACGAGTGAACTACATTGTTCTACGTGTTTATTGAAACTATCACAAAATGGAAATTACATATCCACTGTACAGCTTAGAACGCTACACACACGACGAGTTTTCCTTTCGATTTTTGTTTGTCTCGGCGTCCGACAGAGGGCGCTTCTGATGTCGACTGTCGCTTGTGCTCGGGGACTTATCGACTGAGTGTGTGTAGCGTTTTGTGGCCTAATACTTTCTCAATAACATTGTTATCAATAGATAATTATAGGGATTTATGTGTTTAGAGAAGTATTTTAAATATTTAGGATAATGTCTAATAATTATTATTAAAAAAATAAATAAATAAATCAGTGTTTAGGATGAGATGCCAAATTTAAGTCAATACACGTTATTTTAGGTAAAAGTAATTGAGGTAAACTTAACATTTATTGAAAAGTTAATAATGAAAATGTTACAGTTAAATTATATTTGAGAGTTTTATTAAGCGCAATATATGCAATTTTATTCATTGTAAGTGAACATTGTTTCAATTTGTTAGTTAAAGTTATGCGTTGAAAAAATAAGAAAGTTGTCTTCGATGTCTTGTTTAACCCATTCGTGTCTACTTTATGTGTAGCGAGCCTAACGTTTGTCGGATGTCTTCGTGTTTGTCTTTCGTGCGTTTCACATCCAAACAAAACATATCTGTGCATATCACACCTTTGTAATTTCGTCGTGCTTCTTAACGTGTATTTCTTATTGTATTAGCTACTTATTATACTTGTCTAGAACCTCTTATCGATACGAGTAAAGCCAACATATCAGTTAACAGACTTGGCCAAGGCGCATGATTTGTAATAAGAACTTGGATCCCCCTAAACTCTTTTACATTTTCATTCTTCTTTTGTCGTTTTATGTAATTTCATTATTGTGTTTCGATGTAACCTCAATGTCGTCGTTTCTTATTTCTTACTTTAGTTTTAGGTAAGCCTTTTGTGTGGTTAATTTCATTCTTATTTTTAATTTCATAATTAAACTATTATTATCATTGAATACTTTTTTGTTCTTTTTTTTTCTTTTTCCTTTCCGCATTCCTTTTTTTTAATTTCCTAATCAGAGTTATCGTGTACCTACGTAGCTTCGTTATTCGCCATGACCCCCAATCCTTTATTCGAGTCGATTTAATGGACGCTAGTGACAAAAGTATTTGTAAATAAAACTTATAAATTTTAATGGGGAACAATGACATGATGTACATTAGTACACTGGTACTCTTAGACCTACTTAGATCTTAACTGTCCTGTCTGAATGCTAACAGAATTGTATTCGAAACACGAACTTTTCATCTGCATCACTATCATAATTATTTTGCGTCGGGCGGTCAGTTATTTGGAGCGTGCTAGGTAATTAGATGCAACTGTGAATGTTAAAGGTGTAAGGGACTTTATAACCAGCGATATGTAGTAATATTTACGAGTGGATTATAAATCGCACAGGGTATATGAATATGTAGCCGCCCGAGCGCCTTCCGGCTCGGGCGGCGTTGTCAATGGCATGTCCCTTGTCACACCTTCCCAAAAGAACTGACCCATTTTGAAAACTTGAATATAAAGCTCTACGTAACTGCCAGTTAATAGCAAAATATATTTTCTGTGTATAAATATAATATGTATAATAATTATTTAAAAATGCCTATAAAATATAAACGTTATTTATTTAACACCTATAAAGTGGCAGTTGCAATCATGAAAATCTGCGTATGTAAATATTATACATGACTTTATAAATAATTACAAATTAAATTAATAGGAGCTATTACAGAATAACATAATCATTAATTTAAGATTTATTAGATTAAAATATCCTATTCTGATTTCAGTAGTAGCTCTAGAAACTTATCTAATAATACAATAACATACCTGCCTACATAATTATTAAATATCCTTCGTAGATACTTTCGACCCATCTCGTTTTGTTCGTGATTGTTGGGAATTTTGTTGATTTTATTAAAATTATTAATAATGGCGTGCAAATTAAACGGTTGTGTGTAAAGTTAAAATAGTTTAATAGATGTTAACAATCGGTCGCGATACCAATCTGTGTCATCGGTCTCTCTGCGCACACCTACTCTTTATGTTCTCGGTAATTTAATTTAGATAACTCAATTCTAGGTATTTATTAAATTCAGCATGCCAAAGACCAATCATTTGGAAATATAACAGGGAGATATTGATATTTTTAGTTTCAAATGACCTAATTATAATATTGAGTACTTTACCTAATACTAACAATACAAGCTTTAACGAGCGTATCTATTTCTTAAAAAAATGTATTTTCGATTATTATTTTGTGAAAATTAATTTTGTGAATTGCCAAGCGGTCCCTATTAAAGGCCGAAAACACTATCTTACATACAGTTATGTAAATTATAAATATATACACTATTTTAACATCTAAGTGACAACACTATTAAACTCTAGATTTATTCTTTGTCATTTTATAATAAAATATAGTTGAAAATACCAAATGCATTTTTTACTACCAAACCTTGCTGACACCCTTCCTACTCTTTAGTGATGACGTCAAAAATCGATGATTTGGTAAATACATCTATGCACGTCAAAGCTAGAATGGTACTAATATGGTATAATTGGACAGTTTTACAATGATTGTACAATATTAAGAGCACTGTGCATTAGAAAATAAATATTACTCAGCCAGCTTGGCCTGTCCAACAACATTGGCTGTTGAATAAACTACTTGTGTACGATGTAACTTGGTCTTATAAAGTAGGATTACGACTGAAAGATAAAACTTTTCCCAAATTTACAGTTTATTCTATGAATTTCAGATCAGATTAACTATATAAAATGTTCGTTTCATTAGGTCACTTATTATCGAACGATAATGTTTTACGTTAGTGTTGTAAAGGAATTTTTCAATCATCTAAAGACTATATTTCCTCTTCCATTGTTTGTAAATCATATTTTAATTTCGAACATGACTTGTTTGCCAGCCAACATTATAAAGCTTCCAGCCATAGACTAGCCAGCCAAGTCCATCTCAACTCGGCACGTCTTCTCACCTAACCACTTCTTACTAACTAAAGAAAAAATAATAATATTTTACATTGTATTTTCACCCTCGTAATAATAGCTTATGTAAAAAATAATTTGCTAAACATTCATTATTAGCAGATCTCGATTTTTCTTGTTCAAAGAAAAATGCGCAAATAGTAGATTCTTTACCTAAGAAGCAAACAACTACTTTTATAGCGTAAGCTTTTTATATTCCAAAGTGGATTCTAATACCTCGATCTTTTAAATAATGATCACCTCTATGAAAAAATATTGAGGAAGACATACTTAATTTATAAAAGTAAGTAGTTATTATTAAAAATAACTACGACTGTGGATAACGGTAGAATCTCATGAATGAAAAAAAAGGAAAAAAACTTTTTTTATTTGCTTTACGTACGGTTTGGATACTTTATCTTACAGTCTTTAAAGGAGTCCTACAATGTATGTGATACCTTTCCTAGGTCGTAGAAAAATGTACAAAAGAAATAAAAATATGTTGTAATATTTTATACGAATTGGTTATCACAGTACCTTTCTACTATTTGCTTACTATTTTGGTTCATTATTATTCTATGGTGATTGAGCATGTGTGAGAGTGCGAGCATGTCAAATAAAAATAGTCTTTAAGTAACAATTTATAAGTACAACTATGCAATCAATCTCATAAAATATATGCAGCTAAATTGTTATACATATTTTAAGAATAATACAAAATGTCATTAATATTTATAACAACCAGGGTTAATTCACTTAGTATTTGATAGTTTTTTAGTAAATTTCATTTCAGTAAAATGTAAATGTCTCCTTTGGTACAATTTACTTCAGTTTCAAATTAGTTTATCATCATTGCACTGTTAGCGCTTTTTTTTAATACTTGAAAACGAGTATTATCAAACATTTTTGAAATATTACGTTTTTTTCTCATTATCTTTAGTAACTCGAACTCGCCAAATTCGTCTCCTGAATTTTGGTACAGTATGAATTTTCTTCTATTTTGTACAATTTTCACATAGCTATCTGATCGTAGATGCAAAGACGCTTTTGACGATTACTGAACATTGAACAAAAAATTTGAATGGAAATTATTCAGTGTGAAATTCCTAGGGAAAATGTTGACCTACCCTACTATGTCAGTGTCAGTATGTTTAACTTAGCTGTAGATTCCCTACCTCATCTGTGGCTAATGCTCTGGCTAGTATCTATGGTCTTTGTTGTGACATTAATCCTTGACAGTTGAAGTGCGAACCGTCGATTACATTATGTTATTGTAAAATGAAACTGAGTAAATTATTTTATATATAACAACTTACTATATATAGAATTACTCTAACTAGAAAAAAAATATTAATGAAAAGTAGATAGGTTCCTTATAAAATGTACACTTTCATTCATTCGAGAGTTATAATAAAAACTGCAGTACGGTTATCCCCGTCCTTCGTGTTCCCTCTGTTTGGACATAAAAACGAACATGACCATGATATAATCAATCAGTCTGAAAGCGAAACCCCTAAAACTGGTTTCGATAGAGTGAAAAGGATGTTTAGTAGAAAGTAAGAAACCAAATGTATATTTTATAACCTAATAGTTTAGTTTTACTTAAGAATAAACTTCTATGTTAAGCAAGCTTACTAAATTGTATTAAATGAGGTAGTCGTGGTTTACCAGCATGTCCATGCATTGAGACGTCTAGCTGGAAGGTACAGCAAACTGGCCTTTCTCAAATCAAATTCCAATGTTATTTAAATCTGCTTATAGAAATTAGTATTGGTTTAATTTGATTGAATAATGTCCAAAAATCTAAATATATTCCTAAATTGAGAACGAATGCTAATTTAGATTTTATTATTACTGTTTTAATTTTTAGTGAATTTGATGAAGTATCTATTGAATTAAATAATGTCCTGCAAATGTCTCTCTGTGGAGCATTTTTTGGAGCTTGTATGGGAGGGTTTGTGAAATCGAAAGATGCATACATGACTTTCATGGATGAAAATCAAGCAACAATTTTTAAATCAACTATGCAAGCTAAGGTAAATTATGTTTATGACTTAAACCTATTGTTAAAGGATTGCTACCTATACTAACATGTTTCATCCACTAATACAATTGATATAAGAATGTAAGGTATGAGGGCTTCAATAAAATATTTCATTTATATGTTTATATTACCTTATAGATCCCTTCCCACCCCTTATCTTTGTCATATTTTTTGTAATATTACAACTGGCCAATTGTGAGTCAGACTCACACACCGAGGCTTCCTTTTATGTTATTTATGTACTAGCCAAATCTAAAGATTCCAGGTCGACTGGAAGTACCCTCTACATTTTGATTCCCTTATTAGGTGTTGTGTGAGTAGGGATTAGTTTGAAAATAAGTGGCTTAAATTACCATTTCTTTTGATTGCGTTGACATAGATTTTAATTTTGTTGTAGCTTAAAGGTTTTATAGAGTATAATGCTATGAATTTCAATTTAATACCTCTATGCGTTCATGGGGAAAGGGTTAGTATTTTTTATTATATGATGTAACTAAATATTTAGTTTCTACAGCTTAGAAGTTGATTTTTTCACAGCTCCAAGGAACAGAAAACTTGAGTATTTCATATATATTTCAGTGGAATACCTTTATGCATTCCTGCAAAAAAGGATTTTGACGGACAAAAAGGTGATCCTATAAGGGTTCCTTGTTTTCCTCTTGAGGTGCGGAACCCTAAGAATTATGAAATATTTGTTCTCTTCTTAATCAGTCTCACACTTTGTTGACACCCCACTTCCTTTAATGTGACATAATTCATACATGACCCCTAAAGTAGTATATTCAAGATTTGCGATATAATTTATTTATCTGCATACTGTTTCCAGAAAAAACTTCAAGACTATGTAACAGTAGCATTTGCGAAGGGTGCCTATCACTGGGGCTGGCGGCTCGGTATATTCTCAGGAATATTTGGGTAACTGATTTTTATTGGAAAATTTTTCTATATCTATTGATTATAAAAAATGGGTATCATATTCCCAACAGTGTTTCATAACTAATTGTAGTGAACTCATTGCTTAAGAGGTCCTCAAAACCAATCTAAAGGACTGAACATACGAAGAAATGTACTCTAAGTAAATTTTACCAATCTAGAACTTGCATAATTCTTTTGATGTTATCTCAATATGTATAACAATTTTAATTTCATATTAATTACAACTATATAATGAAACATAATGAATTATACTTCTTTGCATTATTTTAAAAATAAAATGAATATTTGTACTACATATGCATTGATTGCATTATATAACATGGCTACCTAGCTGAATAAAGTTAATTACTAAATTTTGTTTATTTCCTTAAACATATTAACCAGTGGTTTTATCCTATTGTTAATATTTTTTCTTGTTTCAGTTTAGTTACCACAGTAATTTCAGTCTACCGGGATGACAGCTCAATAGTAGAATATGTCACCGCAGGTGCAGTAACTGGAGCGATTTATAAAGCTAACCTCGGTCCAGCGGCCATGATGGTTGGCGCAGGGTTAGGTAGGAGTCAATCGCCTATCAATATTTATAATATTACATATTTTCTCATGAAGTTAACAATTTATATTCATTTCCTTATACTCTAGGTGCAACATTGAGTTTATTTGGAGGATTCGCAATTTTGGCGGTATTGAAATTAACAGGAAGGAATATGCAAGAAATAAGACAATCGTTGCATAAAATTAAAGAAGCGAGGTAACTTTATAATTATTATAATATATTATAGCCGAATGTGTAGAGGAACCATGTGTGTTAGGTCTACTCAATTTTGCAATGCACGTACCTATAAATCGTGCGACTTAGTTAAACAATTCGCAAAAACTATCGATATATTTAATATGATATATTCAAACAGCAAGTTAACAATAATAAAATCAATTCAAGGAAAAAAAATGCAATATCTCAGAGACTGTTAGAAATGAGAACGAATTACACACAGATCCCAACGAGAATGCGAGAGAATATGAATGTCATTACAGAAGGCTAGAAAATTTAGTTATCGTATGGGTGGATTTTTATTAGCACAAGGAGAGAATCAATTATTTGTGTTCCCATCTACTACACTGGTATTATGTAGAAGTATTATGCTAGACTTCCTTTAAGTGGAATAATGTTTCTAGTAACCTAAATGTTAAAAGGTTACATAATGTTAATTTTCATTTTGTCATTGGTTCTGTTCAAAATAAAAGGAAATATACGTAGAACAGCCGCAGGCCTCACGCTGGGAACTAGGAATTGGATCGCATTTTACAGAAATGTGTGCTTAAGTTGCAAATTCATTAGTTATTCGAACACAGCAATGACATTATAATCGTACAAATATCTAGAAATTGTAAAAACCTATTTATATTCTTAATTGCTATAAAATATTTTATTTCAGAGAAGAACAATTCCATCAAGTTCAAGAAAAGGCGGCGACGGAAAAACATGACAGTCTCACATTGCACCACGACGAGATTGTACAAGAAAAGGGAATCATGAAAGTGGAAGAACTGAGCTAGTTCACACTTGTGTAGATCAAATTGATGTTAAACAAGTACTTTTTACAAGAGCAAAAGGTATTCGCGTGTTTGTTGATAATTTATTTCAATTGTAAATATGTATGTAGTTACTCAGATAAAAGTTTGAAGTTAAAATATAATTGTAAATTGATAAGAACTTAATTTTGTTTTTTTATCCTTTTCTTTATAGGGAAGTGATTCTAAATGGATTTACGAATATTTATGTAATCGCAGAGAGACTTGATTGACATCTCAACAGTGACAAGATATTTACATTCAAATATACACTTGTTTTCAATGCTTGGCGTTGATGATTTCAAGGCAGAGCGAATTCGCTTGGAGCGTTACGATTCTTGAGGTCTTTGCTCGTAGTGTCAAATCTTGTGATCCACCAACATTACGATCATATAGAGTACCTAATGTTCGATGTGTGTAGTTTAAAATAAAAGAAACATTTATATAGAAAGCAATTTATTGAATTGAATACTTCAACGGCACCATAAATATTCGGCACATAATATAAAAATATAATAAACTTTTTTTTTACATTTTGTGCATTTTATACAGTAGGGTGTAAGAAAGTAACTGCAATAAACAAACTTTAAAAACCTTCTTCTTAATATATATAGAAAAGTTTTAAAATAAGTGAGCAAATAGAAACAGCATAGGTAAGTCGAATACCTAACATGTTAAAATTTTAATAATTATTCTAAATTAAAAAGACTTGAAGTCTTGTATCTACGTTTCAAACAGAGGCAAGATTAAGAATATCGAACGTTTAAAACACAATTCAATGTTGTAATATTATAAGTTAAATAAATATTAGATATTCTTCTAATAAATTCAAGCATAATTCACTAATTGTCAAACATTAACATTGCTTAATTGTAAAAACGGCTTATTCCAAATTTAAATATTAGTTCTTATAAAACCAAGTACCTACATATGTCGAATAAACTATCTTCTTATTAAAATGATTTTGACTTAAACATTTTACAATCGAATTACATCAATACAACAACATTGAAGTAAAAATATCCAAAAATGTAGCAATAACACTACGGTTCACATAATATAAACATAATATATAATACAACATTATTGCACAATTTCCAATATAATTATAACATTATTATTATAAGAATTTAAAGAACAGATTTAAAACTTTGAATTATTTTTTACTACTATAGAAATTTAGTTCAATTAAAAAATCATTGAGAGCGTTTTCATTAGGCAACACTACACCGACATAAGTGAAGGCACATCCTATGAAATTATACTGCATGTTGACCCTGGGCTGTCATTGACGACAAATCTCTCAATCCTTTTCAAAACCATAGTGTAATCATAAATGTATTGACAAAATACACATGAATAAATGATTTCGATTAGTGTTGGACCACCATCGTATTGTATGCACACGAATTGCTATATGAGCAGGCGAGTGAAATAATAATTTATTTGAAACCTAAACGATCAAGTCGTTGAGTATGTCGAAGTCGTGTCGGGAAATGAAAAAGCGCCCTTTAACGTACTATTGAAGCTAAGTGTATTACCTCAACATTACTTCGTGCAATATTAACATGTGTTCATTGATTCTCAAAATGAAATTAATATTGCAGTTTCTATAAATATATACAATCATAAATTTATCATCACTTTATTTTGCCATGATGATTACATGACTCAAAAGTAACACGACTACATCCAATAAATTGTTACAATAATTATATCAGTTTCACATATTAGTCATTTATTACTTTGAGTGAATTTATCATCTTAATATCGCAGTATTACTTTTTCTACCATCAAATACATTAGTAATATACAATGAATGTAAAAATTTTAACACATTTCTAGTAAAGTTATAATTTAAATTGCTTATAATCGATAAATTTAAAGAAGTAAATTTTAATGTACTCTTCGGGGCACTATATATCAATGATTCTTAACATGAGATGCATCTACACAAATACTAGGTTATCCAAAATTATCCAAATATAAATTCTTGGAAATTATTCATTGACAAGTATTGATCCATTACAGAAAATTGTCAATTAACGCGTAAATTTAAAATGCATTCAGTTCGACCACTAATATAGTACCAACGTTAATATGATATTAATAAAAAGTTATTTTGAAAAAAAAAAGTCAAATATACGTACTCATTCGCAGAGTGGGATATCTACCAAAAATATCAAATAGTAAGAAAACATTGAAAAGTACCCTAAAATAAAAATCTTCACAGTACAGACAAACATATGGGACAATAATATTAAATTATGATTCAATATAAAGTTAAGAAGGACGACCACAGTAACTTTTTGATTTCGCAACAGTAGCGACAAACTTGTAAAACGATAGTATTATAGTAGATCTTTTTTTAATTATGCTCTTGGCCATATCGGCCTTTGCACTTTTACGCCGACTTCAAGTATAGCGTGCGTCGGGGGCCCACGATGCTATATATATTCATTGAATTCATTTTAACTGTGAATAAATAGCTGTGAGCGACCTCCCTTACAAGGCTAATGTGAAACCTGCAAATTTTGCTACAAAGCAAGTTACTTCAAACAATTTGCTACGTTTCTAAGGCTGTTAGTATCTCAGACGTTCACACGTAAGACGTTTGGTTAGTGGAAGTTTAGCTTTATAGGTTATTATTTGGACTACATTAAGTTCAGTAAAATTACAACTACCCACATAGTGCAATTTTTTTATTTATAAAATATAACTCAATGCTTGACTATAACGTCACCTGGACGTACTGGCGAAAAAGTATTGGGTGGTTAAACGCACTAACTTGGCAAGAGCCTATTCAACACCATATTAGATCATTCTATTTCCAGATAGAAAAATGCTACAATAATAAAAATATGTAATTTTACTGACTTTCAATACTGAGTATTATAAATAACAACATGTTGGACTTCATCAAAACTATGATAAAATATTATTAATATTTACTAAAATACATAATAGTTATCTGCACCCACAATGATGACTGCCATTTACTGTGTGGGTTGTGTCTTAGTTATTCTCTTGGCTCCCCTGTTCGGTGGACCCTTAGGTTTAGCGAACGCTGGCCTGTGTAAATTCCTTTTGGGATGGATTTCATCGTACAAGAATTCTTCAGTCAGTTCTTTGCCATCATCTATTTCTAGCTGGAAATGTATTAAAACATATTAACATATGTCACAGCTGCAGCAACTTAAGATGGTAATTTTTACATTTACCGGTATATTAAGGCAAATTAAAATTATCTTGTAGTAAATTCAACCATTCCATATTTAGTGAAATAAGTAATGAATAATTCTTAATATACTTAGACTACTGACCCTTTTTGCGATCTCAACCCCCATTTTTTCAATTATATCCAAGAATTGTCCCTTACAGCTGGAATACATCATCCTCTCTTTTATACTGCAGCTATACCCAGGCATAGAGTATATGAACACTGAAAAATCAATAATTTCACTCAATAGATGTATCTTCTGACTGTCCCTAATAAAGTTCATCTTTCAAAATTAGTTAATTAAATTGAATCGCCACTATCAACTAAGCCTGATTTAATGGCAATGCTCTTTGCAGTTCTAAAAAGATTTTGACTTATCCTTATTAAGCATGATGGTGCATAGATATTAAGCTTGTAATTAGCACATTTTAAATATAATTTTTTAAATCTATAATAATAATTTAACTATTACAGAGCCTATATTTGAAAATTGGATACTTTGAAAACTTTAAACATTGCTATGGTTTATCTATTTAAAGACCAAAATTTTTTTTTTTCGGAAATCAATGAACTATTTATCACGAAATTTCAGTGTATACAAACAATAAAAAAATCTTAAGCCAATCCAATGCTTACCAATACTTTCCATATGATCCCCTTCGTGGGTATGCTGGAAGATGTAGAGGTGGTACCTCGCCTGGTCACTTGGCACTTGACTCGGCAACTGGCTAAGGGTTATAACAGCTGCTTTCGATAGATGAATTTGTTCTTCTTCGAGATCTGTAAATTGATCACACAATGGCACACACTGATCATTATTTCAAAGACAGGATTGTATGGTTTGATGTATAATTATGTGGGCAGTAGGTAATTTATGTTTGTAATTGTAATAAGAAAAATATCTTGGGAATTTCTTGCAGTTTCCACCAACAGTACCATTCACTAGATATTTGTTAAAGTGATGGTGTGACCATAAAAAGTACTATATGACTGAAAACAAATTTATTTATTTATATTGCTTTTCTGGAAATCAATAGGCCCATGGCAAATATTCTTCCAGTCTTTGCCCTTGACACAACATTAAAGTAATATTACTAAGGCATCAGAAGTGTAACATTTTTTGCTTCTTCTTTTCTGTATTGATGGTCAATGCAATTATGTTGCTTTTAGTGATGCTGATGACCATGGGCTGCAGCAACCACAACCACTTACCATCAGGTGGACAGACAGTTCTTTTGTCTCTCTGTTTCATAAAAAAAACGGATGCCCAAAATTAATTTGATATTACGATCTTATACAAAAATAAAAATATATATACTCACCAATTTTAAATTGTAAATAA
>DWPA01002785.1:0-15178 GCA_018251375.1 Calpodes ethlius
ATTTTAGAAATTAATTCGGTGTACACCTTCGTGAAATTTTAATACAGGATATTATTAACAAACAGCAAGTCAACAAGTATTTTTTACAGGCTAAGGACAACAAATGAGATTGTATGGCGTCCCTATCGCTCATGGACATCTGTGACAAAGTTCGAACAGAACTGTAGGAGGAATTGTAGTTAGACAATAAGCGTCGTTGTAATAGATGTTTATAAGAATATATATTTTTATTATTATTTAATAAGGAGACTGTGGAAGTTAGGACTCTTAGTATAGGATAGTCCTGTTAGTAAGGGTTAGGAGTTCACCCATTCAATGTTGATCACATATGATTTAGTACCCCTGAGGACAGATGATTGCTACTTGTATAAGTGTTACTAGCAAGCAAGCACCCTTTAGACCAGGAAACAATTGCTTATAAGACGATCTTGCACGGCAAAAATAGTTGAGATGGTGGAACCATCCCGGGCGAACAATATGTGGATTCACTCTCCTGGTCAAACTTGGAGTATAAACCAAATATTGACTATCTTTTGTAACATAATCATACTACTTAGGAAAATATATGTATACTGGACGATAGAAAGCAGTTTTATCGTAACAAGTCGTTTATAATAATAACAACGGAATATATTTAGTTTAATATACAGTTTAATCTTACGAGTTACTGCTATTATGCAATAATGATAAAGTCATCTCCAATATTAGTTATAAATGTATTATTAATAATCAACCACCGTTTTTCGACCTCATTCGTTCATTCACCAAATATATCCTACTAGTAGACCGCCCCGGCTTTCCGCGAGTTAAGCTAAGCTTTTACCTAAGATTATAAAAAAATATCGTATGTGACACAGAAATAATGTAGCATTCAAGTAGTGAAAGAATTTTTGAAATGATAAAAGATGTAGATTCGGAGATAACGTACCTAACAACTCACAAATATTAACTCTTTATTATAATGGGATTCAAATACGCAACTTTAAGGATTCTAACATATGAGTTATGTTTATGCTATGAATAATTATATCACTCCAGCCTACTCTATCTCGACACAAAAAATCATATCTTAAGAACGCATCGTTTCACCTTGAAACAATAAATAACAAACAAACAAACATACTTTTTCATCCAAATTTGTATGGATAATACTCATATAGTTTTATTGATTGCCCTACCATAAGTGAATGTACCGTGAAGTAACGACCTATAGCAAACTATGCATGTAGTTGTTGATGTATTTGTGGAATTATACGTGAACATAGGCCATAAATTACGTTAAACTATACAAGTTTGTAAGGTTTTACGATGAACGATGTAAACTGTTTATTCAAGCTCGACCCTGAATGCTAAACAACGCGGACGGCGTGTCCCGTTAGCTAAAGAAAGACAAAAGCGCCCTCATACCTATGTATATAGATCACTTCTTTAAGTCATTTCCTCTGACACAACGAGTGATGCATATGCAAACTCGTGAAGTACAAAAATACCTAATTTACATTGAATAGTACGCTTTTTGGGCTGTTAGGAAACACCAATGATTTAATAATGTAAGTATTACATATCAATCTACCTAATTAGGATTACATAATCAAAACATACAGTAATGTATTTGTCGCGGTAAATCATATTATTAAATCAAGTTTTGCTTTGCTTCATTAGTTAACTGAAAGGCTTAATGAG
Organism: Calpodes ethlius; assembly: GCA_018251375.1. Taxonomy (NCBI): domain Eukaryota; kingdom Metazoa; phylum Arthropoda; class Insecta; order Lepidoptera; family Hesperiidae; genus Calpodes; species Calpodes ethlius. Next base: position 1,684 of record DWPA01002785.1, read on the forward strand.
GTAAAGTTTAGTCGAGTTCATTTATCCGATATGTAAGACGTGTTAGGTGTTTACGTAGTGACTAGAACGGGAGGGAACCTTCAATTCTAACCGCAATTACGAACTATATTACTAAGTGATATGTTTGACACATACGTTAAAATATTACCTTCCCATGAGGTTACTAAAATTACTTTTTGAAAATAAAATTAGGTAGAATTATTATTAGAGTAATTTCAGGAAAACTTACGTACTATGTAAAATTTTTCATTAGTTGTAACATTGAACTGAAATTTGTATATAGCAAATTTCTTTCTACTTAATTTCTTTGTTTTTACTAGTTTCCATAGTGTTCGATATCAGGCACACTTTATTTTTTTTAAATAAATGTTCACCACACAGAATAACTATTTCCCTTATTTAATCTTTATAACAACACTATCTATCTAAGCCCCAAATTCTATCTTTGAAGTTGAATCGAATAACACACAGTGTCCAATTTCACTAAACTAGATTAGGTAGTTTCGGAGCACATCGCGGACTAAAATCGTGACATTTTTATATAAAATTGACAATACATAAACTTTACGTAAAACTTATATTAAACTGAAATATTGTACACAAAATGGTAGTGTCATTTATGACTATCAGATTTTATTTCGTGGCTGGTTGATTTTTCTCAATAAATATTAATAGAATGGATATACAACGAAGTAAATAATTGGGTTATAATTGTGATGTAATTGCATCTATCATAAAAAAGATAATAGTCATTCGCGTGCATAACTGACATGACGTGCTGACGTTATGATGACAATAAGATGATTTTTAGATTTCACTTACAATTCTTATAACTTGAACATCTAAACATTGTGTTTTATTTTCACCTTTACTATAACTAAGAAAATAATATAATCTTGTTTATAGAATTTTATTTTCACCATTACTAGGAAAACAGTATAATCCTGTATGTAGAATACATTAATATAAAAAGTTCTTTCTCTTTTGCATTTTTTTCTATCAAAGTTTTTGTAAATATCCATGGGCTACTATGCCACTTACTATTAAATAGTCCATCTGCTCATTAGACGACTATTTATAATTTTATTAAACAGTACACTTCATCAATTATATGTATTAATGAAACTAAAATTTTCACTTTGTAATATCGTGATAGTAATCCAAGTTCCTTTAGGACGAAAGTAGTTTCTAGACATGTAAATTTGTTATATATAAGTATATACCATCCATAAACTAAATGCACACAATTGTAAATCACATAAAAAGTGAAATGATCACGTCAACGACTTTCTGTTTTACAAGAGCCAATGTTACAGTATTTAGCTCAGATGAAACATCAGTGTTTTAATTCCCGACGTCAATCAATACGTGCATGAAAGTGGAGCAGTGAGATGATGTTTAGTAGGCGTCAGTCACAGTGCGATTACAATGCAATTAGAAAGCGAATTGCACAAGTGCTCGCAGCCTATCAGAAGAAAGCGCGTTCAACGACGTAGGAAAGTTAAATCGAGGGGAGGGAATAGAGGGGCGGTAGGGGGGCATGCGCGCACGCAGCACCAAAAGTGGTACACTTTCGATCTCAACTAGCGTCGGTGAGAGTTGCGCGAAAATGAAAGTGGTGTGCCATTATGGTCCACTTTCCACGCTGAGGTCAAACACCCCGCAAGCCAGTATTCGTTAATGTTAAAACTAATAATTAAATATATGCTAATATTTACTGACCAAGATGTCGTCTTGTTAAAATAGATTTTATGTAATATGATTCGCTGGAGGAAAATACGTATTCATAAATAAGTAAACCAAAAAAACCTTTAAAAGTTAAGTTACGCGCGAAAACCATGTTTGAATGTTAATACATTTAGACTTTTATAAATAACATCATTTAATGAGGTTAAAAAAAAACAACATGTTTTAGCAGAGTAGCTATACCACGATTAAATTTAATACCTATTTAGTTTTTATGTCAGGTAACTTAATTTGCGTATTCCTATCATAATCCAGAACGAAATGGTTAATATAGACAAATGAATGACGAATGAACATGTAAGGTAAATATGAAATATAATGTTTATAAAGCGGAATTGAAAATTTTGCACATGCACTTAATTTTGGCTGATAATAATAATGACGACATTCAATCCAAGGATATCACAATCAGCTGTTAATTGTAGCGGCCGCTGTGTAAATAACACGTAATATTTAATTATACGAATTTTGGCGGTATAGCTTATAATACCGGATTAATATTAGGTAAAATGACAAGTTTGAATTAATCATATCCTTTATTTGATTTTCAATGCCAGAAATTTCCCATAGGTACTTAGATACTTATCATGCATGCAATCACGAAACCGCAAAACCAACAAATTTTGTATGTGAATAAACTGATAGTTATTTTTGAACTTTAAATATGTTTATTATAGACATAGTATATATAACGTAGCTTCATAGCAACGCAGTTACGTAGTAAATTTCAAAGTCTATTCTAGTCTATGCAAAAAGAGAATAGTTACAGACACGAGTTTCACGATAACCTTTGTTTATTATTGTTCTAAATTAAAGAATAAAAACGAATTCATTGAGCACTGAAAAGTTAATATTTGTTTAACTTATTGGAAACATTATTGTGAAATAATCTACATATTAATAAGTGAAGGAAGGGTAATGCTGATGGTGGAATTATTTTCGTACACTTAAGGCTAAATATTTTTATATTATGTTATATAATAATTTATGTTACAAATACCTAGATACGGTTAAGATAATAGAATATAAAAAAATGAGAATGGAAAGTAACCTTTATACAAATTGCATTATTGTCGAATTTCAAATGCAGAGAGAATCTCTAGTATGTGTTAATGAACACTGAAAATGGTTGAAAAGTTTAAAAATTTTCCAGCTACGGGCAAACTGGAACCTTCAGTGTATCATTGCATTTTGTATATGGAGCGAGGGCGGCGAGGGAGCACGGGGTAAACGAACTCCAATGACGTCAGCGCGACCTGATGCTGCCCGGCTCCAGCTTAACCCGAACTATGACCTGGAGTTGACCCTTACGTATATAAGTAGAATATATTCTATATAAAACCAATATCAGAAATTACCATACAAATTGAACGCGATTTTGGTTCAGCAATCTCTTCATAGATTGCTGCTCTATATTTTAATTTTGCGAGCGATGTTTTTGTTCCACTGAAATGTTAATTAAAAAAAACATACTATATAATTTATTCTACCAAAAAACTACGATACCGCAAAGTTTAAAAACTGTAACGATAGATTTGTTGCTGTCGATATATAAAACTTTAGTGCGCGTGCAATTTCTGCATGTTAAGTCACTCTGTTGATCCATTTAGGTAATATGTTTATTTTGTCGAAGATTTTTAATGTAGTGAATTAATCATTTACTATGTCTTAACAAATTCAAATGGGTTTTAATACACAAGAATACGACGAACAAGAATAATTTTGAATCAATAGAAAAAATATGAATTTATAATTTATTTAAAATTACATATCATAACAGTTATTTGAATTTGAATGAACACTTTAAATTAAAATTCACTCCGAAACAAAATTCTTATGCTCTTTGAGTGTTATAATGTCAGAAGATTGCAGAGAAATGAATGTTCCAGTGCGATTCTATGAACTGCCAAACAACAGGACCACTGTTGCTTCTTATAACAAAACTATTTGCCAACACACCTTATTTATTTTCCGATTTGTAAGGAAATAGTTTTAAAATATTCCGCCATTAATGTTTCATTGTTTTGTAAGATATGGATGAACGGTCATCCTGGTGTTCGTGAACTTGAAGGAATATGCAAAAATTAAGTAACTACATTAGATTGAATAAACTCATTTACATTTCTATGTCTATAAAAAAAAACATTTTTTAAAAATTGGATTACATAGTAATAAAAAAGATTTGAAGGAAACCGTTAGTAAGAATATTCCCTTGGATACGTCTGCGCCTGCGCGAGCGCCCGAGCCCCTTAATATAAAGCTATACCTACAACTGTTGCGTATTTACAACCGACAACGTATTTAAACTACAACATAAAATTATGGACGGTCATAAAAATGTCAAATATTTACGGCAACAGTAATTCCCGGGTAAGCTTGGAGGCAAATCAGTCGCCTTGGCCTATAAAGTCGCCTCCACTCACTCACTGATTCGCCAATTCTAGATTTAGGTTTTCAGTTCAGTGGGTTGAACTGGACGCTTCCGAGCCCAGGCGAGAATGTTTCGACTCAACTGAATCGTCATTGAGACCGATTGATTGTTAAATGTCCCATCGTAGTGATGTAAAAATAGCGATACTGGTTGGCTCTGGATTGGCACCCAAGATTCCATTAACCTACTCTTTTTACTGTTGAAATTTTATGATTTTTGAGATAAATATAAGCTTTTTACTAAACATAAACTAGTTTCGTATATTTTACGAAGATCGGTTTATTCCTCATACGAACGCAAGTAGTTAGAACGAATTTAGCAAAGAAGGCTAACGACTATCTAAGCATTAAATCCGATGCATCAAACATGAATCTCTGTGACGAAATGGATTACACTCAGCATAATGCTACGATGTGAAATGCACAATGTATTGCTGAGTTCCAGTAGCACTTTGGTTTATACGTATGATACAATAATATAACTATTTTATATTTATATTTAATTCATTCAAGCGTTCCCAACTGGTTAATCCTTTGATAAGAAGTGTATGTAACTACATAAGTAAAGATCATGTTTCTTGTATACAATTGTCTGACTCACATTAACATATTAATCAGACATAGATTACAAAAAAAACTAACACTACTATTCAACGTCTGAAATCTCTCAATCGAATACCAATACTTGCTGAAGTTTTTGTTTTCATTCCTTCAGTAACTCCAAGTCAGTAACTTTGAAACAAGCAAGAGATTATTTTATAATATAATGTTATACACTATGAAATTACATTATTTATAGGCACAATAGATTTCAAATAAATTAATTTTCATTTTAGTTCAATTTTAGCTTTACTTATTGTTAACTAAACAACACCCTATATCAAGTTTGTGTTATATATTCCCTAAACGTGATAAGAAATAGTTTTGAGGAAGGTCCCATCCGTTGTCTATCTACATCCGGCGCGGCGGCCTAAAGTTGGCTTCTTGCGATTTGCCGCCGTCAGTGACATCCGTTGGGGCTTCAAAGCTAAGGGACGTTCGTAGCACGTCGCCCCCGTAGCTCCAGCCGTAGGGGCGGGCGGCGCGTAGACGTCTACGAGCGCCCCTGCGGCGTCGGCGTAGCGATCGCGCGCCATTCGCGTGGACGCCGCCGCCGGTCGCACGCGCCCCATTCGCGCGGATGCACCTTCCCGCCATGACTGTGACCGAGTGCCGCCGGCAGAACCGCTCGCATCAGCAGCCCGAAGACCAGCTCCCCAGTGACGCCGACGTCCTCCTCGGCAGAGTGCTAGCAGGTGAGCTCGTGCACGATCAGCTGTTCCCCATTTATACGACGATCAGGTCAACAAAAGCCGCGATCCTTAATGCTCAACATGTTTTGTTGCCATTCAACAAAACGCCTCCATGTCGCTTATTAACATAACCGAGTGTTGTTTTTCCATACAGTAGTGGCATTTCATTATATATGATATGTATGTACATGTATAATGTATCTGAGCGGCGGTGGGATGTAGCACTCGGGAATCTTTGTGCAAGAATGACATGACAAGAGCGTTAGCAAGTAAGGACTCTGTTTCGAATTAACTGCCGAGTGTCCCTATGAAACTATAGGGAGGACAAGATAATGTTCTTTTCACTTTCCTGCGCGGCGAGCGCTGGGCGAACGAGGAGCGGCGCGAGGTGCGGGGCAGTCGCGGATCTGGGTCAAGCAGAGTTCGTTGCCCTCGGCCTTCCCGGCTATATTCGAAGTCGCTCGCTACTCGCGGCTCGCTAATCACCGCCGTTCGCGCCGCGGCTACGTACCGACCATCACTATTTATGCTAACATAATAGTATTATATTAAACTATTTTTAATCTATCATTAACATAGATTTACTCTTATTTAATGAATACTATCCGATATTTTTCATTAAAAATATTACATAGTTATTTTTATAGGATTGAAAAAGTAAACAATAAAGTTTCTGTATTTATAAACATTTCCAATATAATTGAGAACTTTACTTGAGTTACCGATAAATGATAAAAATTTGCCACACGATCATACAACACACAAATAAGATGTGTGTCATATTGAAGGATTACTCAATCAAAATGTTTGCAATAGTAGCGACTATTGCAATAATAGAGCGAGTGTGCGTACGGGCTGCTTGCTAGAGTCGTAAGTCGGGTGGTCGGGTGGTCGGATGGTCGGGCACAGCGCGGTGCGCGGCGGGCTACAAGCCGCGTTTCGCAAGCGAAGCCCATCGCTGAATGCCATTTTATTTTGGAGGCCGCGCGCGAGGGCCCGCGGTCAACGGCCCCGCGCTATCTAGGTCGCCTCGGAATAACCTAGTGCCGATAGTCTAATAATAATCTATGAGAACCTCGGTACCTACCTCCGTCCTGCTCTTGCGCGCTAAACATCAGCACGCACGGTAGGCGACAACGCTCATTTCGCAATATCTACTACATATTCCGCACTCACAGTCGCTAACAAGGTTCCACTGTCTCTTTTTCTCTTCAAAGAGAACTTCGCACAGCAGAAGTTAATACGAGTTCCATAATTCGTCCCGCACTATATTGAATTTAATAAATATTTTACCGTTTACATAACAACTGACTTATTTTCAGACGATTACTTCATGATTCGCACCAAATATTATAAAACTGGCACACACATTTATTATGCTATGTAGATATATAACCTTAATTTTGAAATCAGTTTTACCTATTCAGGTTTTCAAGTATCGATTCCTACCAAAATTTAATTTAAATAACGAATATTTCAACAGTTAATCATATAATAATTCAGCGTGATAAATATAAAATGATCTCCTGAACGTTGATATTATTATAATTTCGTTATTATAATAGTTATTATAACAGTTATAATTTAGTGTAACCTTTACATAAAAACTTGAAAGTTTTTGTGAACCATTTGACACACTGTAAACATTTTGTAACAGTTTCTTTAAATTGTATTTAAAAATTAGTTCGAGTGGAACCTGACCTAAAAAACATCTCAAGATTGTTTTTATATAAACATATGCCATACAACAATATCATAACGACAAATATATAATAATTATGACAATTATATAATCTGCTTTAAACAACTTCAGAACATAATCGAACTAGTTTCGATACGAAGCTTAAGATGTAATATTATTTCTATGGACTCCGTGTAACATGCAAGCTTTGTTATAAATGCAATTGATAGATGATTTGAAACAACTAAAAAATAGTGAAACAATGGTTGATGTGACGTACTCGGCGCGGCGCGGCGCGGCGGCGGTATTGCGATCAAGGCCTCCAGTTCGTTCACCCGCCGCATTTGGGTCACGCAGAGCCCGCACCCCGTCCCCCGCACCCCGCACCCCTCGCCACACGCAAATAACTGGCCCACTCACTAAATACCTACTTTTTGGTCCACCAAAATATCTTACTTTTTCCATATCATATTTAGACTGACCTTTTTTTATTCTTTGGTCTTAATTTTTAAATTTAGAACTTTGATATTGTTTTTTAAAAACAAAAAAATAAGGTAATGCTTCCATATATGATAACAGATTATTAAGTATATACATTGTATAGCATAATTTACACTACTTATTTGATCAAATTCCAATAAACCATAGACAATTAATAATCCACTATTTAAAGAACAATGAAAATAGTAAAGAATCCATTAGAACTAATATTTGATAAGGGGCATAGAACAATCATGAAATATAAAATTTATGGCAAATAACTTAATTGAAAGCCTTTGTTTTATCCATTTGATTACCGATTTCAGTTGATTGTTTCAAGTAATTGAGCGGTAGGTCAGTGCTGTACAAAACGTCACGATATTTATATTTGCATTAGTGTCGTGTCATGCCAATATTAAAGCATTATACTACTACACATTCATAGCGAGGAACAGGTTACAATCATATTGATATAAAAAAAATAATACAATCTTAATTCTCAATAATATTTATCTAGAACAGCAATAGAATAGCCGACAGCGCAGCGTTGATGTATGATCTGTCATCGGTTTCAGCGAAAGTCGTCACTAAGGAAAACCGATGACAGACATGTTATATATATGTAACACGAACATCCTATTGCCGTCATCGATACGTATATTTAAATCACCTACAAACGATTTCGAATCGATTACATACTAATTTCGTGTAAGCGTAAAAAATGGAGACGAAAATAGTAATATAATATGCACAACAGGTATGTTTCCCGAATAGCCAGATTAATGTCGTATAGGTATGAACCATATGCTATTGTAGGAGATCGTAGGTGCGGGGTGGCGGGCGACGGGCAGGGGGGGTGGCGCGAGGTTGCAGGTCGACGGCCGCGACGCCCTGACCCCAATTTGATCTGCGCTCGCGTCATGCTGAGCGGACCTCTCGTCCAGGCACACCAAGCGGAAAAAACCCATTGATAGTTACACCACGACTTCATGAAAGTATTATTGCACAAATAGAATAACTCAAGATTTACAATTTACAATGGTAAATTTTGAGCTAGCATCCTATTCTGTTGCCGCGACTGAGTGCTTCCAATAATGTTCTATTTTGTAGTTACGCTTTATGCATGCATGTGTTCATTTTCATGAGTAACTACTAACTTCATCCAGTAACTATGGAACAACGAATGAATTCTAATCAACGTGACGCGTTAAAACGTCTTGATTAACGCGAGTTTCGGATACGATGATTTCACTACTCAGACTATACGTCACTATGACAACAAGTTAATCATAGCGGGCCACTATCTCCGACATTGTATCTCCCAATTGCCGTAGTATGAGTAATTGATGACATTTTTTCGTGTGATAGTTCCCTATTAACCCGCTAACCTAATCACGGTTCACAAAATATCCGCCAACGCGTTGTGAAGAACGGACCACGCATCGCACAACGTTACCTCATTTTTTGTGCAATGTTATTATGGAACAAATACTTGGTCTACTTTTGGTACTTTTGAAATAATTCTGCAGTATTCAGGCTACGTGAAGGTGTTTAAATAAAAACTAGAATACGGATGTATGTTAAAATGTATTTATTGCAATTTTTATAGAACAGATAGGTTTTAAATTTATAAAGATGTTTGGCTTAGATATTTTTGTATCGACTTTGAATAGCAGAAACAATAGTTTGTTTTTTTCTAGACCAAAGCGATAACCATCGAACCTAAACTTTATTAAATACTCTGTAGTTCTGCAAGTGTTATTGTGGCACATGGTATAGTAAAAAATACGTGCATTATTTTATAAAACATTGAGTTATTGTATAAAAGGGAGAAAGAGTTGAATGAAAGAAATAATAAAGAAGAAAGAATAACTCCTTCGACGACTCTTGTCTTCTCTATATTATTTACTAATTGGCCTGCATCTTTTATGGCGTTTAAATATATTTATAGTTTTGTTGGTCACTTAGCATTACTCAGCAGGTGCTTTGGAACTTCAATCTTATATACTTTTAGTAAATGATCATCACATTGAATAACTTTTGCTATGGCGGCGTTTCAATTATCCAATCCAAATTTTTTATTTCTCTGAATTACGAGCCAGTAATACACATTCACAATATTTTATTTACATGGATTGAGCGGCTTCAAATATTAGCGTGTACGACCAATTGACACGGTATTTTAATATTAATATTTAATATTAATATTAATATTTAATATTAATATTCAATATTTAATATTAATGCAGAACATTCTGTTAAAAGTTATTATATAAAGTTACGATAAAAACAATTGAGGTCAAATAATTTTACATACAATAACAAAGTCCTGTAAGTCAATAAATATGGCATCGAAACGTTCATTTTATGTCGTCACCAGTTATATAAGTATTACGCGTATGCACGCAATTAGCTCCACATACATTCAACTTTAATTCAACCTCACTTCATCCACAGGCTTCTTTTAAACAGTGGCCGATGTGGTAGAAAAATAAAAGATGTTTTAATAGATTGAAGTTTTGAATTACACTTATAACATTCAATTAAATATATGGAACCGCGACGCCAGGTTTGAATCTAAATCCCGCTGTGTATTATTATTAATTATTTTAATTAAAATAAATTCGATATACGTTCATTTTAGTTATGTACATTCTAATTTATCCAACAGATGTCACTAGTTGCTACTTTGTTTCAGTTTCTATTTTAGAGTAGATTTCAAGATGTTAGAACGAACGTAATAATTATACCTACGTTATATTAAAAGGGGGTTACTATATAACATCACGTATTGTATAAGGATGAGTACGCAACAGTAACGCTTAGTCGCTTACGTGAACTGAGGTTGATGATTAGTCAGGTTGAGTCAGCGGTGACCCAGATGCGGTGATGACGGTCTGAGGGAGCCTATGTGCTCTAAATACGCAGAGTAGGTTAGGGTGCGAGGTCAACGAACTCAAAGCGAGCTACCCTTACTGATCCGATCCCCAATGTTTTAACATTCGAATATTTCCTCTGTAACTTTGGAAGATTGAAAATCCAAATTTTAATAAAGGTTTTATTAATTCTCTGTGATAATTTATACAGGTATTTTAAGTAGCGCTTTCTAATATTCTATGAATATATAGCTCGCAAAATATTTTTGCTAAGGTTGATGAAATACTCATAATAAATTTATTATTTTTTTATACTACGACAATCATATAAATTTATAAACCTAACTGTAAATTGTTTATTATTAAATAAAAAAAAATCAAATAACGTAATAGTAATATTAATATTCCCAACTTCTTTGATTCAAGATCACAACAATTGGCCAAAGTGCATAACAAGTGAATAACAATAATTATCTACACTAATTTCTAAATGAAATAACTTAGAACAAATATAAATCTTATAACCAAAATCGCAATGTTTCTTATCAAGAGCAAACGGCAGCGTAGCGCCATCTAGCGACGAGTAGAACATTCTAAACAAAAGTGACAGATGTCGCCCTTAGTCCTTTCGCGTAACTTGTTACTGAATTCATACAATACCATAATTCTTTTTAGAATTAGCGTAACGTATTAAAATTGTTAGTATCGCGTAATCTTTAACATTAATTTTACCATAAATGGAATGTATAAGTAAAACATAAAATGGACAAATATTGTTTACATAATTATTACAAATGTTGATACTACCGTATTGTTATCAGCAACGAAACAATAAATTTATCTACATATATGAATTTGTAACCATTTGACACTTGAAAAAGGCCTATAAATATAATATTTTTTATCTTACTGTATGATCTTATCAATGTACTAAATAGTTAACGTATTTAAACATACACATATACATTCAATTTAAATACCCTTTAATCCACCCAATAGATGTCACTAGTTATCAGTTTATTTCATTATGGGTTAATGTCAATGATTGTCTTTTATATTAATTGATTTTTGACAATTGAATACAATACCAAAACGGAATATTAAAAATGTTCGTGGTTCTCAGATGAGTTAAATCCATTTTTGAATCTGGATCTAAAAATAGGCGGCTAACTAAGCCCTGGCGGGTTCAGATCGGCGGTTGAGGGGTGGCGAGGGGTGGCGAGGGGCGGCCGAGGCGACCGTGAACTGCGCCGACCCCGGCCCGCGCCACCGCCACACAATCCGACGTCGCTTCTACCGACACGTTGACCTATGACATTAGATAAACTTTTAGGTAATATAAGCCTATTACGGAAAAGTGACTAATGTATGAAAAAAATATTACCTATAAAAGCTATTACAAAAATATCTTAATATAAATCGTTACCAAGGATTCTAGACAAAACGTATCTATATTTTGTGAACGATTACGTAATTGGTAAACGTCTAAATGTATGAAATGGCATTAGTTATCGATTCGACAATTATAGGTAGGTATAATATTTCTATGCATTTAAAGTTACCAGTCACTCAGTGTTTTCCAATTGTTTCTATTTTTAGGATTAATTTCCATCATTCACATTAGAACCTCATTTGTTCTTGTGTTGGGTTTTAAATGTAAATATAAAAATGATACATATGCACTTTTAGGCTTGTTTCAAATTAGGATTCACCAAGAATAGCTACCGGGACCTCCTAAATTCAGACTTAGCCAACATAATATTCAAAAACTTTTTGTTGATAAACATTAGCTTGTTGCCGATTAGCCAAAATGCGTCATGGCCGAGATTGAAAAGAAATGTATTTTTACTTTTGTAATAAAAATAATTGTGGAGGAAGTGGAGCTTATGGTACTAAATGACAAGTGGCTAATTATAAATTAAGGTTGGCTGGTGGGAGTCAGGGGGCTAGATTGACGTTACGTGCACAGGGCGCATGCGCGCGATTCGCCTACGCGTCCACACCGCGTCCCGCCGCGCTTTCGCGCCAAACTGTCGTCGGTCGCGCGCCGGTTATAACCTCAACTTTACGATACATCAACCTCTACCGTACACTTCTGTAAATATGGAAACAAACAGTGATGAAATGTCACCGCCGCCAGATCGAATAACAGGTGAGCAAATGAATCCAAATTAAAGATAAATACTATTATCTGAGTAGTTGAAGATAAAACTACAACTTTCTAGTTATCGCCCTTGATGAACTTTGACATTCTTCAATTTATGATGCGTAGTAGTAACATCATTACTTTTAATTACTTTTTAGATAATGCACCGACGTATGTGCAATATGCACCAATTGGTTGTTTATGTAAATTACGTAAACTAATGTCATTAAAGCAAACTAATATGTCATTAAAATAACAGCATAATGCACATACCCCCTTACATATTTACATAATAGTGAATGTTGTTGTTAATTATTTCAAAACACTTTGAAACATTAGTTATTTTGTTAGTCTAAATCTACCAATTCTATACTATACTAATACGATAAAGCCCAAACAAACGTCGTAGACGAAAAACTTTTAATATTAAATGTAATTTGTTATTCAAAAATTTATACAACAAGATGACTATGTAAAAATATAACACGTAAAGTAAATTCCACAGACAATGCACATTCATGCACCTGTGAGTTTGCCTAGTAACTCCCGACCTGTCCTTCAGATTCATTCGCTTTAGTCGTCACTAGAAGTGATTTTTGATGACGGTGTCACGCGAGGGACATTCAGAGCGGAACAGTGGTTACCTCACCAGCGCCCTACGACGGTCACCCCGCTCCATTGCATCCATGCATATTCCATTGTGGTGCAGCGATATCCGTTCCACTTTCGTTCACATCCTCCCACATATCAACGACCGCGCATAAGGCCACGCTTTAAATGTAAAGCCTTTTGTACTGCACTCTGAAATGAATTTCAATGCTCAAGCTCGGTGCTTGGACGATAA
>DWPA01002786.1:0-15169 GCA_018251375.1 Calpodes ethlius
CGTGTTATTTGTGTTGTCCATGCCGCCCGCGACACAGGTATATCCTACTGCGGGGGTATGAGTGTGTTAGCGTTTATAAAAACGTTATTCACCACTTTAATATTCTTCTCAAGTCAGTTAGTTGATTATTGACAAAAAGTCATAGTATTTTTTTTACTTACTAACTAATCTATGGATTATATACAAATAAATTACTGGGAACGGCATGAGTACACGTCTACCTGTAATAACCAATACAGGAAGGTTTCAAACCTTTTTCAACATCGCTGGTCATTACCATTAAATTTCATTACTATACACTGTAAAATAGGCAGATATAACCTAATGGTTTGGAAATTGGTTTCCCACGCAGAAGGGTCCGGGTTATTTCGCATATACCTGCAATTACCGTTTCCGTATCAAAATTAATTATCACTTGGTGAAGGAAAATATCACCAGGAGATCGATATGAGAGTTTTCCTCCTAGTACTAACAGGACTTAGTAACTACTGCCTCTTACAGTCCTATTCAAATTTTGTCACAAATATTCATGAGCAAAGATGTGGCACAAGCTCGTTTGCTATCTTTATCCCATAAAAAAATATTCTCAAAGTATGTAATGTTAGTAGAGTTCACTAAGGAAACATTGTGAGTTACACACAATAGAAACGCATAACCTCCCTTGAATAAATAATAATTTGTATTAAAGAATATATCAGCGGAGTAGATAAAAAATAAGTATAGGGACGTAAAATTTAAGCATCGATATTAGCGCGCGAGTGCCCGATTCGCCCGGTATAAAAATAAAATTTCAGCTACCCGTCACGTGCCCCGTAAGCGATATAATGTTAGTCGCAAGTTCCGTGACCCGCACGGTAAGTTCACAAAGTTAGTCTGTTAGTTAGTTTAGGAAGATCAATACTATGTTGTTTAGTGTTTTACGATGTTATTAGTATTAATTATATCCTTAATTTACAGACGATATGATAATTCTTATTAATTTTACTACAGGTAGATAAGTAAGTAAAGAAAATGCATGCAATTTAATAAAACCTTGTGTTTGAGAATTTTTGTCTACTTATTGGTTTTTTGTTACTAATTTCAGCAATGATTTAATTAATTTGATTACGATGTCTATTGATGTACTGTAGTAAAGGTGGCGTAACGTATCATCAACTTCATTATAATAATTGTCAATAATTCACCACGCGGAACAAGTGCAGGTCAGAAGACTTCACATACATTTGAAAACATTATGAATAACTCTCCGGTGTGCAGATTTCCCTCGCGATGTTACCGTCACCGTAGCAAGTGATAATTAACTTGTAATATGCACATCACGAAAATAAGAGGTGCGTGCAGTATTCGAACTCAAGACCCCACATTCTAAAGACCAACACAAACCACTTGGCTATTGCTGCTCAAAATTAAGTGTATGTAAATTTCGATCATCTTACAAAGAATGACACATTAAAGAATCAGAATCCATCTAAATATTTTTCCTCATAGGTTTCCCCCCGGAGCGAAAGCGGTAATTAGTACACAATTGTTTGTATTATAAAAAAAAACCCGTTATCCAAAACAGACAGGTGAACAAATAATCACGCTGAAATCTTATCATTAATCGTCCTACGTTTAAACAGAGCTGTAACTTTTCGATCAGATTCTCAACAAAAAATTTTCTTAAGATTTTGTAAGCTTTTTATATAGTTTTTTAATTCAATTAATGACTAGTGAAGAACTCTAAACTTCCCTTAAATCGTTTAAGCTCAGAGATGTCGTACTTCGCAAAAAAATGGGTGGTGAGTGGCCATTTAAAGTTGAGTGAGTGGGAGAAGTACCACGTCATATGTTCATATGACCTTGACATCGACGACCTAAACAAAGGCGCAAAACTTTCCGCTACACATTCTCTCTGAATCCGAAATGAGTTATTACGTTAAAAGCCTGTCAGAAAATATGATTGAAGGCAATATTTAGTTGCGGAACTTATATTATACGGAAATCGGAAAATAAATATGATTTGGGCTGAGTTCTAACGAATCAATACGCGTTCGATCAGACAAGGTCATTATAATATGACATCTATATAATTTTTTTGACATAACGACTGCTAATGTTCTACGAAAACTATTGACGAAAGTCGATTTTATTATAAGTGTTTTTTTTTATAGATAATAGGATAAGTAGCTATTGTTAGAATTGATTCGTTGAGATCTCCAATGACGTCACTTACGCGTTGCCGACAAAAAAAAACCGAATCCCCAACATTGCAATTTTGCGTAAAAAATATTGTAATGCATAACGCAGCAGGGAGAAAATATTAAATACAAAATAATAAAGAGAATTTTATGAGAAACATTTGAAGTTCATTTAATTAAAAATGCTTTTACGTTGTGTGGGACTAAGTCGTGCGCATTCTTCTGCGAAATGAGGCAAAATGAGTTTCCATAACTTCTTATAATACTGCGTACATTTACTTATTCATAATTTCTTGTTCTAATTAAATTACTGTTTCAAGTGAAGGTTTTGTGAAACACTCGACATTTTTTTATTAAATTTAATATATTATTACTAATACTATCCTAACTAAAGGTAATAAATACTTGAATCTGTAATAATAATCCTGATTTGAAAGAGGCGGGAGTTTTTTAGAATATGTACATATTTATGATCTAATTATAAAGTTAATTGTTTCACTGTGGCAATGATCCAGCCTTATTAATAAAAAATAGAGGTATAAAATACAAAAATTTAATTCGTTCCAATCATAAAATTATTATTTTTATTGTTCTACGACTCCTTCATACTATTAAAGGTCTGGCAGACGATAAATAAATTCTAACCAATTATGTATGAATAAAAAAAAACAATTTAAACAACGAATCTAAAAAACAAATATCAAATTAGGTAACATGTAAAATCTCCAAAAATAACATTTAAAAGAATCAATAACACGAACTCGTAGTCTCGTGGAGTCGTAGCAAACGGTACCTCAGTTGTCTGGGGGCTACCGAGCCGGCCGGTCGTCTACGCAGCTACGACGCTACGCCGCTACGCCGCGCTACGAGCGATACGTTCGTACAGTGAACGAAAAATGTGACGCAAACGTTTTTTATTCAATTTTATGATACAGTGACTCGATTGTGCATCAAGATGGATTGGAGAGCGGTACTGTTGCTATGTATCGTCGGTGCAGTCGGCGGTAACCCGGCTAAAATAGGTCAGTAATAGATATTAATAATTTATTTCGTTACAGGCTGCCAGTATTGGTTTGTTATTTGTGGAACAAAGGCTTGATTGCCTTGGTTTAGTATGAAATTCTTCGATTTGAAAATTATCGTCGTATCTTGGTGTAAAATATTATTTAATATAATTAATGTAAGGCGTGAAATTTTGTTTGTTTTTATGAAAAAAAAATTGAAGGAAATATTTTTTTTATGAAAAAAAATAAACGCCATACGCTACAAGAGCAGTTACTTTTGTAAAGTTTTAGGTACAATGGAAAATTTAGTTAAGATTATTCAATAAAAATAACAGTAAACGATTATGTAATGCAATTAGATGTAATTTATTTTACATCGATAAGACACCGAGGATTGAATCTATTGCAGATTATATATTTTTTTAAGATTTGACACAAGTAAATATTTTATTTGAAACAATTGATCATTTATTTAAATAACAAAAAGGTTTTGTATCAATATTATATACTGTACAAGAGAATACCATATTTTTGATTTTAGTTCGCTATCGTAAACCAGTAATTAAATTAAAAAATATTACAACTTATAGCTTTTTAAAAAGGTACCGGTATACGAGTGTCTATCAGTACCACCATTGTATACCTACAAGTATTCTGTTTCATATGAAATAAAATAATTATTATACTTAACCCACTCTTGTTATGTTCCTTAAATACAAAAAATAATAATACCCAAAATAATTCAATTATATCCCTGAGTTATTCAATAAATTTTAAACAGTTCATAAAACTTAATCTTTCTCACAGATCACTCTTTCAATTAAAGAAACCGAAGTGAAATCCATGTAATACATTTTGAGCTTATCGAGTGTATATACACAGAATCTTTGTTATTTAGTTAGTTATAATAGGTAGCATTATTGAAGTGACTTAAAGTTACGGTTTGGAATACAATTGTATGAGTCAATTTAATTTTCTCTTAAAGGTAAGATAAATCCAAAGACGTCTGTCGTCAACATCAACTGAGCCGCGACGTGATTTGTAACTACAAAGGGTTGATGTTATTAGTGACTCGAAATATTTTAAAGTATCCTTGGCCTCAACAATCTTCACGTCGAAACATTAAATTAATTGACTTGCTTTTGGAAGTAATTAAGAAAATAACTTACTGAGTAGTCAATAATGAGATGAGTATTTTACTACAATATTTAACGAGTATATATTTTTTTATTTTTATATAAAAATATGCACTTAATTGAATATAATATATGTGAGCTATGCAAATGCAATATCTCAAAAAAATTGGGGCACTTTACGGAAATATTTATGGGAAATTAACCGAATAATTCGAACCTGCGACCTATTAAAATTCACTCGTCATCAACACGACAATTCAAAGCGTCGTACCTCAATTGAACACCAACGATTTTAGACACAATTATATTCCATACGTTGTTAGTCACCTCCCATTGACGTCAATAATACCACAGGTTTCTCCAATACATTATTAGTTATCGCCAATTGAATTAACTTAATAGCAAAGGCTTTTCCATGGTACAGTAGTAATGTTGAACAAAGGTTGCCTAGCAACCCACCTTCCTTCTTATACCTTTCATCGATCCTATAGAACCGGATCTATCCCATCTCCTGCCACATCCAAGTCATCGAAGAAAGAGACAGCACAAGCCTTCCTCTCAAACAAATGTAAAGTATCAACCGTATGTAGACAAATATTTTCTTTGTTTGGCAAAAACAAACAATCTCCACACGAGTTCGGTTCGCCCAAGTTCATGTTGATGTTTGTCCAAATACCGCAAATATTTGAACAAATACGGTAAGACAAATATGTAACAGCATAACTAAATAGTCGTAGTGCGTAGTAATAGGTTTATGTATTTTACGAACACACGTTGCCACCAAATTATCGAACTGTCTTTGAATTTAATATTGGTACAATTGTTACCACACCGGACAGCTATTCATAAGGTCCTTGGTTCAATTCTTTGCGAAGCAGAAACGTGAATGATGAGGTTAAATTTCTGTTTTGTTGTGGGTGTATGTGTGCTCCCGTCTTTGTGGGTGGTTCATAGCACCCACGACATGTATTCTAGTATGGAGCTATAAGTGTGTGGTGTGAATTATTATTATTTATCACATATGAAAATCTTTTTTAAAAAAGTATTGAATTTCAAACGCCCAGTCGGAACACGATGAGTTTTCTGACAGTTTTCTTTAACACAACCCTCTTGGTTGTAGCTAGCCGAGTAGACTTGACGGAAAGATAACAATATTAGTGACTTTATTACAATTACTAACAATATTTTATTCATATTTAACTTTTCGGCAAGGATAACAAATATAACAAGCATATCAAATTGTTTTCAACATTTGCAATACTATTCATGATATTTTAATTTATATTTATCTGAGCATATCTGATGACTCATAATTCAATTCATACTCATACTCAATATCATAATTCATTCAATCAATATCACTTCCTCTACGCGTGTTATGATCATAATTTCATAATGATGAATATTCGAATGAATGTCTGAGCATTTCTGATAACTCATAATTATTAAAACACTATAATTTCCTATGCAAATACAACTTAAAAATAAAATAAAAAAAAAACCCGTTCAAGTTAAAACAAACGAATGATTAATGATTAAAATTTATGATCGCATTTGAAATCTACATAGCACCTCGTCGACACAGAAAACTTCAAAAACAAAACACAATCAATTAGGACTAATTACGTCAAAAATGTTATAACTGCTGTAATTAAACACTGATTTTATCCAATTGTAATAATAGGTAGGTATAATTTCAAAGCAGTAATCACGTGACAAAGTTATTAATGAATATTAATTGAATGTGGTATAGAAAACAACTAAGTAATAATTAAAACATAAAACATTAAAAAGGCTATAGAAATGAATTAATAAATGAAACTTAAGAAGAAAAGGTTAAATATGAAACAATAATAGTACTTATTAATTGTCCTCGCTTTAAGAAACTTATACTTTTATAGCCAAAAGACTTATAGTAAAAATGTTACTGGGAAAAATATACAAGAAGAAATTCGTTATATTCATGTAAATATTTTTTATTTTTAAACGATTAAATGAAAAAAACACCAAACCTTAACCCAAACGTACTAAAAATATCAAAGGAAATCATCAAAACCGATGAAGTTGTTTCTGATGTCAGCGAGAACAAACACACAGACCATCCGACAAAAATACTAACAGACAAAAATCCATGACATTACGAAATAATATAGAAGTATATATATATATTTCGTCGGTCCTAAGGTTTAAGTCTCCATTTATTGTGGAGACTAGACTATTCGATGACATGTATGTAGTATAGTAATAGTACTAGGTGTATCCCTTTGAACATTACAGAGACTCAGTTCGGTCCACTTATACAAGTGCATGGTTGTAAGAAATGATGTACCTATTCAAAATTATATTGATCACATAAGCTACACTAAACTAATTATAAATATAATTTATAATGCATATATTTGTACTATGTATGTATGTACAAATATAATTATGTATTTGTATAATCAATTACATGCACATCAATAAACGCACAAATATGTAAGCCCACGCTTCAACGGCAAGGTGCCTTTGTGCTACAATATTATGTAATAATATTACATGCTTCATCTTATAAAAAATAAATCAAATATACTACACCTACTCGTATATAAAATGATTATATCAAAGACGGAATTGTCTTTGGAAGTAGGCGTAATCAAAAATAATAAATCTTGCGCTAAATATTGTTCCCGACAAGATCCCGTACAGCGACAAACACCTTTCATTTTATCCTTATTTTCTATTATAACTTTTTGTTTACACGCTTTCGTGGAGACTGATAAAAATTATTGAAATGAGATGAATGTTTTATATTTATAGGCTTCATGGAAATATAACTTGGGTTCGCACAGTTTTTTGTTCTAATGATAATAAACGACTGATTTGAAATATATTTATTTTGATTTTACAATCAATTCTCGAATTTCTTTTGTTTTAAATCAGTTTACGAACTTTATTAGGATTCGAATTATTTTTATCATGTAAGTATAATTTAACTGTTCCATAGTGCATAACGTTTAGTGGTAAATGGAATTATCTAGACTAAATCGCTTGTTTTTCAAACCCTTTCGCTTTATGTTCTTTCCATTATTCACGCTCTATTTTAATTAAAGAATGAACAACATTTTTAAGACTATAAATTAAAAAAAAATATAATCCTTTACTCAAATAAAACTTCACTTAAGTTCGATATGTATTTTTATAAAAATAATTATCTCGATATTTAAATGATGAAATATAACAATAAAACTTTAAGTTAACTGACTTAAAGAGTTATTAACAAAATAAAATAATAATTATATTTTTACCATATTATATACTTATTTACCAGCAATAACATATTCTTAATATTCAATATAACAAACATAAAACCTTCAAACATAAAACTTATCCATTAAAAACTTTATAATATAATATAACAACGGATCAACTAACGCATAAAATATCAATCCACTTCCATTTTTATAACAAAGTTTAGTTTTTATAGCAATTAATCACACGCGCAAAATTACAATGGTGAGGGGAGGTTGGGGTGAATCGACTGTCCGTTATAAATTGTACACGCTTATTTATTTTGTATGCCTGTGTGCGTATGGTTACAGATGATTGTGTGAAGTTTTCAATTAAACTATTATTGTTTTTCAACTTTATAAATTATTTTCCTTTTCAAATTTTTTTTACCCTATTTGTATAGGACAGATATTGCAAGCTAAATTAGAACTATTTTTTTAAGATGTACGTATGGCCTGACACTCAAAACTGACTGCAGATGAGGTAACCCAACAGTTAAGTTAACCGTAATTTTTTTTATACGCGTTTAATTATGATAGCTCTTTACAGACAAGGAATCCTAAACAGCGTAGGCACAATTTTTTAAAACTTGTATTACTTACGCCGTACGAGTAAAAGGGTGCTGTTAGTTTTGTGGTTAGGATTGAATAATTATTAAAAAGGCGGTTATTAATCCGATGTCTAACTTTTAGAACAGCAGACACCCTTTATAATAATGATTTCTTCTTTCAATATAGAAAAACTTCTGAACATATTGGAACAGACTAGAATATTATCTTCAATAGTATGCCGGCATACTTGGGCGTTATTAAAGGCAAAAAAATCCGAGTACTATATTATAAAATATTTTATTACTTTCTGCATTTCATAAGGTTCTATTGAAATGACATTTTAGCTATGAGGCTACCAGTACGAAGTCTGGGATCCATCAATACTAATATTATAAATGCGAAAGTGTCTATGTTTGTTTGTTTTTTATTCACGGCACAACGGAGCGTCCTTGTGATATGATTGTTGATGTGGAGATAGTTGGGAGAATGAAGAGTACCATAGGTTACTTTTCACCGCGAAAATGTAATTTCTGTGGAAAATTCCATTACGATTCAGCCAAATAAAAAAAAAGGTTTAACACCAAGCGTTGCCTAGCAACCAATGATGGAAATAAATGGACAAACTTTTTATTGCTATTCTATTTCCACACGCGAGTAAAGCCGCGTCCAACATCCAGTTTTACCGTAATTGTTAGTAAGGAAAGCTGACAATCCTGAACGTCCCGTCTGTCCTCGTTAATCTACGTCTAATTGCAGTAGAGTCCACTAAACCCGCGTTGCTCTTGTCAGTTTCACTAAGAGCATGCGTCATGTCACTGACGTCTGCTAGATTACCGTAAACTGCTGCAGACAGGTTAAATAATTTGTCTAAACTAAGACTCTCTTGTCAGATGTAACCGGTTTATTTACCAGTAACACCCTCTATGAGTCTCGGTAATATTTGCTTCTGTACCCGCAAAAAAATATTGCTACTCATTTTTATCAGGCACTGTGAAAAATATATTTTATATCCAATCTTTAAATTAGAATATATATTAAATACATAGGAACAGTTAAAATATTCATATTTAGGTAGAACACGCATTAAATTTTCTCGTAATGATGAAATTGTATTTCATTGATGGATTAAAAAGAAAACGAACTAACAGAGTACTGTTAGTTAATACATGTACGTAATTTTAATATGAATTCGTAAATGGAAGAGCTTTGTATCCCGTTTTAAAAATATATGTTACAAATACGATTTTTAAACAAAATAATAAATAGTTCTTATACAAAATTAATGAAGGTCATTCGAACACAAAACAGGTCTCTAGAAATAATAATTATAAATAATGTATTACACCGTTTTTCCACGAATGAATCACAAACATCGAAACATTTACATTACTAAAGTTGAATGTTACATTGCAAACTATTTGTACTAATTGAAAATAATAATATGATTCCAGCTCAAAAATGTACAATACATACAAATTCTTTCGTTTTTTATTAAAATATTCAATTCTATTTCAACAAACCCTGAAGTTTAAATAAAACTGGCAAGCGATGCTCAAAGTTTAGAGTTCGCTATGAATTTTTCATGACTTCGAATTTTAAATTATTTTTACTTAAGCCAAACACCATGAACTTATAGGTTTGTTTTGCTTTGCGATATGAAAGTTTATTATCAAAATTAATACGAAAAACATTTACTACATTCGTACAATAGAAAAACAAAATTGTTTGAATATTTATCAGGTCATTTGAACTATAATTACTTTTCTATTGTTCTTGTTCTTACGTATAAGTCTTATCTCGCTTCTCACGAACACGATTCTTTTGTTTTGTTTTCCATTAATGGAATGAAGAATGCAGAAGTTAAATGAGAGTTGGGCAGATTATGTAAATTGGTGAAGTATTTTGTTGCCGATATTTCGACCTACTTTATCTACGATGCTACTGAATAATTGTTCATAGTTCATGATTATCAAACTTATAATATATGTCATCTTCAAATTATGTCTAATCATCATAACCCATAAGTGTCCCACTGCTGGGCTTGGGTCTCCTCACACAATGTCAGGGATACAGGCCTCAGTCCACCACGCTGGCCAAGTGCGGATTGGTAGACTTCATGCACCTTCGAGAACAATATGGAGAACTCTTGGGTGTGCAGGTTTCCTTACGACATTTTCCTTCACCGTAACAAGTGATAATTATCTTTATATGCACACAAACTTTTTTTTTAATCAGAGCTGAGTGAAAATTTCGACACCCCTTCACTCATTCGGGATACCAACGTTCGAACTACTAGGCTATCTCTGCTTTGTCTTATGTTTAATTATTGACATAATTTACAGAGTTTACATAATTTTATTAAAACTTTGGTACGAAGGCTAAATAGAGCACCAACTCGCGCAATTTCCTCACAATTCCCTTTGTCACTTAATTTCTAATTAGCACACTACGCTTAGTGCAGAATTAATAACATAATTTTCGAACCACTAGACTATTATAGCATAGGTAATAAGCATTTACTTGCAAACTAATATCACTTACAGTGAGACAGCTCTCGACGTGAACATCGGAAATTGGCTTAATACATTTGCCGTCAATATGGGTTTTCGTGTAATTCATTTCTGTTCGGCAAATTACTTATCGTGTACCCAACACTATATTAGTTTGAGAACCATTTGATATTATGAAAGTGGAAATGTTGTATCTTGATTTTAATAAACTTTAAGTTTTTGATGTTTGTGGGGGAAGACGTTCTGATGATAAATGATAAAATACCTAATAACAAACTGTTACTAGTTTAGCTATAATGAAAAGATTATATTAATATGTCTCATCTCATCACAACCCATAACTGTCCCATTGCTGGGCACGGGTCTCCAAACACAATGAGTGGGGTAAAGAACACACACCTTCGAGAACA
Organism: Calpodes ethlius; assembly: GCA_018251375.1. Taxonomy (NCBI): domain Eukaryota; kingdom Metazoa; phylum Arthropoda; class Insecta; order Lepidoptera; family Hesperiidae; genus Calpodes; species Calpodes ethlius. The sequence goes on from DWPA01002786.1 coordinate 11,062, forward strand.
GTATGGAAAACTCTCGGGTGTGCAGGTTTCCTCACGATGTTTTCTATCACCGAAGCAAGTGATCATTAACTTAAAATACGCACATATCTTTTTTTTTTATAATTAGAGATGCGAGCAGGATTCGAACTCATTCACATTCGGGAAACCAAAGATTGAACCAGTAGACTATCACTGCTCGCTATTAATATGTATGGCAATAATAATAACATCTTTGCTGTATCATACTTGTATATACATAAACAAAAAACACGAAATTATTTTCGAAAGCTAAGATAAGGTTTTTGAAAATATTATCCTTAAAAAATAATCTTACATGCATATAGGAGCATTACTTACTAAAGTTTTCCTTACACGTGTCTATGTTCTATAGAACATGTCTATATTGAATAGACTAGCAAACGTTGCAACACAAAGCACTGATCGAAGTTTCAAATCAAGCGGAACTCGATCGAGCCGAAACTTCACATGGAAAGACAAGTTTATCAAACTCCGTCGCGCAGCGGAAGGCGATACTGATCGCGACTGTACCCGAGTTTCGTCGGTGAAGATTGTACGATATGGCTACAATATCGAAATGACTATGGTTTGGGTTCACTAATCTCATATATAAAAATGAATGTTTGTCTGTATGTCCTTTATAGAATCGTAAACGATACATTTAATCATTTGATGATCTGTAGCAAAGTTATTGTGTGTGCCCACGAAGGTTTCTAAGTTGAAACGGCCAATTTTCGACACGTGGCGCCATTGTCATTCGAATTAATTTCACATCTTTCCGTGGTAGTTCGTGTTGGCGTAGCAACGTGCATAGGGTTCAGCTAGTCTATGTAATAAAATTACAGTTAGCAACAATACAGCAATAAGCTAGTCTTGGGAATCGATGTCCTGGTCGATTTTCATTTGCTATTCCATTCTTAAAGCAATATTTTTTTTTATTCAATCACCAATATTTTGTACACGGATGCTTATAAATAGAAAAACATTTACAGACGAGTAAGATTAAAGTGTTCTTATTAAATGGCTCTCGCTTTATATGAGAAACATGGATTATTTTCAAACAATGATGATTGAAATCGATGAATATTCGTAGCATTAGGATACATTTTCGTACCATTATTAATACTTAAAGTAATTCATTATCGCACAGGACAACGTAAAGCGATATTTTAATGGGCCATTAAAAAAAAATAACAACAGTAAAAATTTGGTTTTAGCAACGTCACTAAATGAAATATTCGTTAGCGCTAAAACTTAATTCTATTATGACACTTTAAAAAGAATTTTGTGCAACTGCTGTCATTCTGTCAAAATACTTCCCCAACAACTGTTCTAACAACAGTTACAAACAAAATCCCTCGTCAACTATCGGCTTCAGCTTTTAAATGTTCTGACATTTCAATTACAAGCCCCACAGTTTAACTTTATCGTTGTTTCCATTCGAACAGTCAATCTCGTAACGGACGAAAACAAATCTAGGGAGCATTGTCTATCCGGCCGCGTGCGGGGCCCAAAGTATCCGATTAGAATCAGTCGAAGATAAGGTATGAAGGGGTGTGGTTAATGAGTTGAGTGAAGTGTGAAGTACAGTAACTGAGACACAAATGGTTGAGTTCATTACGCTTTTCCTTATTTGAACATAGTTCACTGACGTGATTCCAGCTTAAATGGAATTGTTTAACTCAATTTTAGTAATGTTACTGAAATCCATTAGAAATATTGCACGGTTGTTTTATGATGGCCCCTTAGCCTAATTGGTAGTGACTCTGCCTGCGAAGCGAGGAGTTCTGGGTTCGATTCCCGGCTGGGACAAATATTTATGTGACAGATAATTTTTTGTTCTCGGCTCATGGGTGTTAACGATGTTTTATATGTATTGTCCATGCCGCCCCAGACACAGGGAATCCTTCTGGGGGTATGAGTGTGTTAGCGTTTATGAAGAGTTGAAGCCTAGGTACTTATGGGGTTGTAAGTGTATTACGGGTGGGTTACTCTGGTTTGTGGCGCTGCAAATAAAAGATGTTAAATTGTTTATCATTTTCTCCGCGAGTTACCAGTACCTTACCCGAGTGACCGACGCCAGCCACGACGTGAGCAGACTCGTACATGCTTACTATTATAGAAATGCAGAAACCCAATACTATTCAGGGTAGTAAAGTACCATCATACACGAGTAACATCCATTAAATGTATCAGTGACCTCAAATATAAATTAATTAGGATCTTATTCGTAATTCAGGACAAAGGAATCACAGGTCGATGCCGTCGCTAATGTTCTAGCCTCAAGAAAATAGATTTAGGCCAAAGTTTCTTTCATAGTGCTACATTGATCTGAAATCGACGGGAGGATAGTTGTATTGTCTTAAGAAATTAGGTTTCATGAATATTATAAAAAAAAAAACTTTAGGAAATTTAACGAGCGCATTAACTCAATGTTCAAAATTTTACCGTTATGATTATGAAAAAAAAACAAAAAAATATATATTTTTTCAAACTTTTTTTCCTTATATAATATGTCGAGATAGGAACATCTTTAATTTTTTTTAATAAATCATAATAATACATCTCAGAATCTCTTTAAATTACCAATTAACAAGTAAACTGACAATCTTCATCTTCAAATAAACGTGACAGCTTGGTGTTGCAAAGAATACCAATTAAAACAAAAATACCAATTAAAATTCAGGAAACAGTAGCAATTATTCCGATACATATCTGTTAATTGTACTTATATCTCGGACGTTTGTAGTAATTGTAATAACAACGCACTTCATACAATAATACGACACGCAGACTATAATATATTTTACAAATAAATAAATAAAATATCAAATTTTACGCACTTCAAACTTATATTCTCTCATATTTACAAAACCGGAACAACATAAACGAACAAGTTATATCTTGAACACGAATACTTCATGTTGATAACCTCCACACTTTACCGTTTCGCTCGCCAACAGACGCTTCTTCATAAAGCGACGAACGACACAAAACTGGTAATGTCCCAACACCGGTATGAACACGATATCTTCAAAGGTACGACATCAGTAGCTACACTCTTCTATAACCGAGATATAAACAAAACGATATTATAATATAAATAAAACTCAACACTGCTCTCACAACCACATGGTAAATTGAGAGTGTACAAAAAACTGACATAAGACGTAGGGTTGACACTAATGGAAGACTTGCTGCCGACCATAGCTGCCACAACAAACAAAACTGACAAATGTACAAGACACAAAACAGTTTAAAAAACGACTACGACGACGTTGTGCAATAAATTTAGTAACTTTTCTGTCAATCAATGAGGAATTCCCTCTTCTGGAGCCAACCCTAAGTCTAATTTAATGTGATATCTTTCACAAAGATTTAGTTATGAAGAGCAAAATCCAACTACATAGGAGTAAGTAGTTCTAATTCAACTTGCAAGATTTAACTCAAACAATCAGACAAACATATTAACAAACATTTAAAGTTAAATAAAAGCTTTTAATTAGAGATACATACAGGATTCCTGATATCCCCTTCTTTCCACGATATCCCCATGTTTGGGAGACCCAGGTTAAACCAGACTGTCAGTTCTCAGCCCTTTTAATCACAGACTAAAGTTAAACACCATTTAACGGTATTACGTAAGACACTGGTTCAAATTTGACAATAAAAAATCGTACTAGCTTTCACAAAGAAGTATTCAGTTGTGCACGACAGTACTAAACTTAGTCTCCGTATTACATCTTTTACGCACTTCGCTTTGATGGGACGTGCTCGGAATCAAAGGATTATAAGACTAGAAATGAGTCAAAGAAACGTACCTATTACAAAGAAACTTTTGCTTTTGTACTTGTATCTTGCTATTACACGATTTTGTCGTAAATTATTCATTTTATTGAAAAGTACAAGGGAATTGTATCTTGTTGTAATGTAAATTGTTGTAATGGTGGTATTCGGTATCATGTGTTACAAATATTTGCTACATGCGTACTGAAAAGTGATTTATAAGTAGCAGGAGTGAAATAATAGAGGTCAACCGAGGTCAAATCTGGGCATTGTAAATGTCTGGAATATTAATATATCTGGCTAGAGATAGACTTTGTAATCAATT
>DWPA01002787.1:0-15165 GCA_018251375.1 Calpodes ethlius
ATTTGGTAATAATTTTCCAAGGTAAAATATACGCTTACAATCTTTTCGAAACAAGCACGAAAATATTCAAGTAAGGCTTAAAACTCTAAAATTTTAGTAGATGTTTAAATTATACATTTTAGTATTAAGATGAGAGTTTAAAAAATAATTGTGATCTTTTATCTTTTAATTTAAAAAAAGTTTACTGTCTAAAAGCTTATATTAGAAATAATATAAAATTATTGATGTTATCTTTTATAAACACATTTTATTTATTTGATTTCATTTTTAAACTTTGTTTAGAGGATTAATTTGTTGTAAGAATGAGATCACACACCATTGGCCAATTAACTACAACATTTGGAACATAAAGAAAATAAAATAAGGACTAAGTTTTACAAAACTACGCTCACAGAGGATTTAATCAAACGGAGTTTAGAGTTTGAACTTTAAAATTGCAGAACGATATGACATAGCGGCGTAGTGTTTGTAGTATGTATGTTACACACGTATACATGACGATTGAAAGGGTAAAGAAAATGTTTATTTATGTAGCCGTTCCTATAGAATAAGAAATGAGTGACTGACCCTTTGATCAACCCGAACCGTCTTATTTACATTCGACTTGGAAAAGACAGAAATCGAGGAACGTTGGTAATTGTGATTTTTTTATCCTTCAATTTAGGTTTTTGAATTGGTTAACTTAAATAATTAAGTAAGAATATTAATATATCGATTCATAAATCTTGTGGCATTAAAAGATGATTATAAATTGAACATCTGATAAAATTTGTTGAGCTGCTCGACTTTTCAGTTCTTGTAATTGTACGTATAAATTGTTTATAAACTTGAGGCCTCGATTAGGTTTACAAACCGTATCAGAAGCAAAATATTGCCAACAAGGCGGCTTATATTCTAGACCTCATCCAAAATGAACTGTTACCCCAGTACCAATATTTATACAATATCTCGAAACTTTCAAGTAAGAAATTGTGTTAATTAATAGAGGTCGAGTTTAGATCTCCTCGACCCCAAAAACAGTTTTAGTTTATGTATAACCGTTATCGATCACACTGGAGACCCCGTTATAAACTTACAGATTAGTAGACATTATTAATATTCAGAGTTATATTAAAATATATATTTTTATGTTCAGAAGCGGAAAAAAATACTACTTTTGGGTCCGAGGTGATATTTTAATTAAAATATCAATTTCATTAAATTATAACCTGTTTTTAATCACAATTTAAACAAACTACGTTAGAAACAATCCACCACACATAAGCAACCAAAAGTACTTCACAATATTTAGATCAGACCAATATAGCGATATAGCATATATAGCATAGCGATATAGTATAGCTTGCGCACCCCAAAGATATCAGGGAACTGTTTTTACAATACAATCAGACTTATATAGGAATTACCCCCACTTCTACTACTACTACCCGTTAAGATTGCTAACAATATTTTCTTATTTTAAATGAGCTGAAAATGAAATGATTGAATGATGAGTTTAAACTTCTATTCTCGGTCCGGGTGTTCTTGTCCTTGTGTGGTCCAGGGCACCCACGACACAGGGAATCCTAGTGTGCGGCTATGAGTGTGTCGTGTTAATGCACCCATTCGAACACCATTATTTAATATAAATAATCACCAAACGAACAGACGAGCTACCCAAAGGTAGGAAGTGGCCGTTGCACATGAACACCAGTAACGAAGCAAAGAATACCAAATAGTACATCCCTGTTATTGTATGTTCTATCTTCCATCTATATATTATTACGTGAAGAGAAAACCCTTGTGGGGTACAATTTTCGGGATATTGGCGGCAGGTAGACTTCTGAGATATTGTTTCGTTTGTACAGAGATGTGCAGAAAGCCGAATTTTATAGTATGAGTCACAAATTTGATTATTAACGGAAATAACCTTTAACAATATGAAATACGGTCGAATTTCGAGCGCAAAACGAGTCTCTACTTACTATTAAATTGGATGATCAAAACCTACACAACATTAAAACTATATGTATTCTTCCACAGAGCCATGAGACCATCATTCACGCTCCTCAGCGTCTGTTTCTACGCGCTACTGTCTAGCGGCACGTCGAGTGGTGATGATCGCCGTTGGCTGCTTTCCCTCGTTGACCTGGTCGAGCTGGACTTCGAGGACCGCTGCGATGTTCGAGCCAGTTCCACCTGGGACGAGCTGATTGGCAGTACTAAGGGATTGGCAAGAAAGGTACGCTATAATGTTGACTTACTTTACAGCTTAATAATTTTGTGCTGTCGTGTGTATACACCCAGTATAACGTATTAACTAAACTATACTATGCTAAGTAATTACATACCTGATTTTTTTATTCTAAGCATTTGTTTTCTCCTAAGGAAGGCAGATATACTTAGAAGTATTCAAAAATACCATAATACATGCAATAATTTGTAAGATTGTTGCGAAGTAGACGAATATTCCAATGGATTTCCGGAGAGTAACGCCTGGTACTAATATAATTAGATTATGTTATATCCCCAGTTATAACACACAGTTGGAACACTTTTTTTTATAACAGGTTTCTTCCTCCTTTGAGTCTAAACAATACTACTGTTCATCGCAGGGCTATTAACTTTTAAAACCCTGACTATAGAACATGGAAAATGGTATTATGTATAAAATTCAGTGAACAACAACTGTGAACTGAACTCAAAACGTATACAATTATGAATCACAAAACATGCATAAAATCATGATTTATAATCAGCTAAATGAATCTCGTTGATTCAGTAAACAAAGATATAGTTTTTCGTAAAGTAAATCGGACTATATAGCGATCGAAATACGAAGAAAAATAAGCGTCAGAAATACAGTTCCCGAGCAGTGTAACAGTAAACAAAGCGGTTGTCCTAAATTGTTTTCGTGGCCTATTTTCCATGTTTTTGTTTACTAAGCAAATCCCTTTTTCTTATAATCATAGCTGTATCATTAAACGATAACTCTAGCTTCATGGATAATTAGGTAATTAATATTTTAGGATAGATATCCAATATACCCAAATCCAGCTCGATATAAACTTTCTCCGAATAAAATTCCTAGGGATTAATATTATTGGAACGTACTTGTTTATTTTTTGGCCAAAAATACTAAATATTGATCCTGAGATCAGATAATGATGTGATAATAAATTTATCTGCAAAAATCACGGTATTAAATTCTACTCTAATAGGATTAAAGTTTTGAGAGCCCCTTAATAATTTTAATAAGGCGTTTTTGTTAGTATTACTGGCCATTTCTTGGAAATAAAGAAAAGAAAAAATAAATTAATAAAAATAGAAACACTACATACAAAAATCCTTCTACAAAATCTTTCTCGGAATTAAACTTGATAGTACAGCATCCAGCGAACTATAATAAGAAGGACCGTTTGCCATAATCTTGTCCTTTATTTAACCTGGTGCAGCACGAGCAAAGTAGGCTGGCTTGGACTCAATGATAAATGCATCGTGTCATGCCCAAAAACTCCTTAATAGTTCTAATTTGACAACTTGTCGATTCTTTATTCACGACCCAGTCAATGACCATTATCTTTACTTGACAACACGATAACGTCAACTTATGTATTATTTAAGCTTACATGTGTGCGTATGAGTGACATGGAGCTTAAAGGTTTTGCCACAACAGTAAATATTACATTGTTAAATAATAAATAAACGTATACATATTCACGGCTGCTTTAGGATTTGCCGCGTCGCGGATAACATGGACAACACAAATAAGATCACTAACAACCATAACCCGTAAAGAAAACATCACTTGTCTTGCAAATGTATGCCCCGGCCGAGAATCGAATCAGGGTTCTATTGCTTCGCTGAGTTACAACCAACTAAACTACGGGGCTATATTTTTAAAATATTTTGTAATTGCAAGTTGGTAGCACCATTTGAATTATAGTTGTGTTGTTACTAAGACTTTTATAAATTAAAATATGATCACTTACATATATTTTAATATAAATAAAGAAACCAATTCCCCGCAATGCGTTGGTGGAAACCGTAATGTAGACTGTAAACGTGGGCGGGAAAGCAGGAAAGTTATTTTTACTTGTACCCCAGTAAAGCCTAAACTCGTTATACTTAGCTGGTAACTTTGTTAAGTTTATCTAGTTAGTCCATGGAGTAAATAAATAATTTGAGTATTGCTAAATTAAGTTAGGTACATCTTAGGGTCAGCGCCCACCGACAGAGTGGCAGCGAAGAGTCGTTTAATGGCGCACTGAGCGACGCGCGGTGAGCGCACCTTTTTGCCGCGCATCTATACGCCTGCAATTGTTTTAATTTCGTTTTTCCAATCACTGCCGTAAGTCAAAGCACTTTAGGTTGAATTTAGATTGTTATTATACTAGTTTCTTCTCGGACTCTCCGTAAGTCGGATCTGAACCTTAATTGGCTTGAAAACTTTATGCCCAGTTGGTAAGATGTAATGTTTCTTATATTGTAGCATCTGATTTATTTAGTATATTCCTTAAATCTTTTATATATGATGATGATAAATGTCAAATTATTTTTTTTGCATTATGTCTGTTTGTACTTTGTCCGTTAATCTTATAAACGATTTAACCGATTTGGATGCAGCTATCAGCAATTTATCGTCATAAGTTTGGGCATAGGATAAATTGGTATTCTCTGTATTCACATATAATCTATTCAGATAAAAGGCAAAAAAGAAATTTCAAGTTAAATATTCACGTCTATATTTTTTACGAAGACCAAACTCGTCAATTAGTTCATTGTAAAAGTAATGGTGTAGCGTCTACAAATAATAAATTTCTCGTAATAAATATATACTGAAAAACAAATTTTTGCTTGAAATATTATTATTTTACACAAAAAACTAGAGAGTTCTCGTAAACCATTTGTATCTAGTATAAACTAAAATTTAGAATATTGCATTCTCAGTTTCATCGTTTGCCAAATGTAGTAATATTTTTGTAAATTATTTCTCTGATGTACAATATCGTTTTATCATAGCGTACTGTATTATAGCGTATTTTTTTGTATTCTATAATATGGTTGTGTATTGTTTTATTGTATTCAATATTCTGTTTCGCAGTTGGAACGTGATAAGTCCTTCGGCATATTCTCTCGGAAGCAAACCACGGACGTCAAGAGTGCTCTTAAGGAGCACACTATTGCTGCTGATGATGAGATCTTGAGACGGAGGGTCAAGCTGCTGATACAACCTGGAGACACCCTGATGGAAACTGAGCAGTGGATTCGGGTAAGGTCATTTAAAGTTGTACAAGCTTTCATTCAGCAGTTCTTCAATAAGAAGTTGATCCGAAAGATGGTTCACTTGGATTTCAGTTATTGGGTTACTTACGTTTTTTTATACTACATAAATTATTTTTATGTTTATTAGTAACCAACGGATGGCGTTTTCGCTTCGTAGATCATAAATCATAATCGTTCATTTTTGTACGTTTTGACGTAGCTGTTTCGAACCCGTTTTGTTAGTTTAGGTTTCGATTTGAAACATGAATCTGAAATATAATATTTTTTTATAGATATTCCATTCTGTAGATAGGTATAACTTATCCATCTTAATTATACTACTACTGTTTTGAAACTCCGTCTGTGTATTGAAAAAACGCTGGGGTTCATTAAAATTAAACAAAATTTACACCGAAATTTGTCTTTCGAATGCACGATGGTTACACTTTGTTATTTTCACTTAACGGGCTGTCTCAATTTGGAAAAAGACAGAAAGGATATTCGATGAATATTTTAATGTAAAATGTATCTCGTAATTAAATATCCTTTATAGACAATAGTGTTTTGTAAACATAAGTATATGGATATATGAATATAGAAAGAGTACAGAGCGATTTCGTAGATGTATTCGCGGTAAAAATTAACGTATGTGACGTTCCATCCTTCAAAATATCTCTTCGCAAAAACTCATACCATAACGACGCTCCGTTACCCCGTGAAATAAAGATAAACAAAGTCACTTTCTTATTTATAATATTAAGTATATAATGACAATATTCATGCATTTTGTTATTAGTCAAGGCCATTTGAAATTTACAAAGCTACATACAAATGTATCTCGCTTTTTGTTTAGTTTTATCTTTTGGGCTTTACAAACGTACGGGCCAACGGGTGGCAGGGGTTGTGATTGCGTCTTGACTTCCTCATCTATCAAAATTCGCCCTCACTTTGTCCCTTAAGAGTTGCGAGGAATTTCATATACAAAAGCGTTCAAATTTCATACTTTTTTAATATTTCACTGTTACGCGTGTTTCTATCAAGCTTAGCACGAGAATGTTCACATTTTGTGAAATTAAAATTTTTCATCATGTGAACTACTGTTAGCACAGTAATATTGCGTGTTTATTTTAAATCATATACGTACTTTCTATAATGATGAACGCAGTGAGTTTTTATATTTAGTAAAATATAAACGCGGGCATGAGAATCATGCTAAAGGGCTTATTTGTTACTTTAAATTCGAATAAAAAAATCAAATTTAAATGATTAAAGTTATGTTACATAAAAAAGATTTATATATAAATCGTATTTCATATTTTCTACTAACGTCACTAAAATTTCACGTGTCCGAGAACTTTCACGTGTCCATGATTTTAATTGGATGACATTATTTTGTTGATAAAAGTTACAGAAAAAAATATTCAAGAAGTTTAAATATTGTTGTGTTTATTAATAATTTCATTTATTCAGTCATTAAAAATATTAATAGGAGCTAATATGAGGAATGTATATTTATTAAAAACAAATTTATTTTTTTAACATTCGCTCTTAAATTTAATAAATTATTAATAATCAAACACATATATAGGCACACGAACGTGTAAACAAACAAACACACACACTGTGTATGTGTGTGTGTGTATAAGCGTTTATGCGGCTGGTATTATGATTCCTTGACTTAAAATTTCAATGACGTAATATATTTATTGTCTTCGCACAGACCGAACAGTTATAAACGGAAGTGATAGGAGGCGTGTAATAAAAATTTATGCTCGAACCAAAATCCATGTCGATATGTAATAACGAACTATTGTTATCGTTATTGAGGAAGTTATTACTACTAGGTATATTATTCTTGGGAATCTTAATATTCCCTTGCTTAATAACGGACGTTTTTAATCCAGTGTATTTAAAATCTTTGATTAAGTTACTAAGTAAATTTATTACAACTCCGCTGTATACTACGTGATGTATATCGCAAATACATCTGAAAACAAAACGAAGATGTGAATTTAAATTAATAACACATCAAGATCTTTTTTTAGATGTACTGTATCTATCTTTTTACGGGATAAGGATAAAAAACGAGTTTGTTGTAGCACTATACCCTGCCGCCAATGGACGTGTGTGACAAACATAGAATAGGATTAACGGAGGGATTGAAGTTTACTTAGGATTTACTAGTCCTGTTACTTTGTTAGGCGTTAATAACAATATTATTTATTTTTTATTCGCAGTGTTACAATCGCGTAACAATCCAATATGCGCAGTTACTGGATTCTTTCAAACGACAAGTGAAAGATCTATCGTTTTAATAATCACGTATTTTTTGTTTTCTTCCTTAAATCCATCGCCTATTTATTGCACTATTTTAACTAACCCCTGTAATTGAGAACAATACTTACCTACTTGCCTTAATTATGTTACAATGTAATGCGAAGAACGCTACGCTTGTCATGTCAAGCCATTTATTTCATAAACAACATTCAAGCATTACTTAGCTATGAGCTCGCATAGGACTCTCTACAGCCCTATGGATGGTTGATTTGAAGCGGGTTTTTTTCAGTAGTTTTTTAATCAATGCTAAAGACAGATCAGAATACAGTCAATCTATCTTTTATTTCTATTTAGCCATAAAGACTAAACCGGATCTGTGTATTCCATAAAATAACTCTGCAGCTATTTTACCTAAGTGACTATTTTGACAAACGCATAGATTTCACTCAAGTATTATTTATGAAATGACTTAAATAACCTAATGTTTTCGAGCACTATGTGACCTATTAGCATTGTTTATACATACGGGGGTAACAACCTTAACTGCCGACAAATTTAACCAGATTTATTGTGGTGCACCTTAACCTCTTTCGAAATATATGTACTTCAATACCTTAATAATATGTTGTCTGGAAGAGATCGCTAATTAAGTGATAAGACGGCTCATTGTACTCAGTTCTCTTACTTAACAATGTATTCATTTGTCATTTTGATGTTTATTACAATAAAGATAATTTAGTTTTTGTTGTTATAAAAACTCTTCTTTATTGTTCATCAAAATGAGGTTGATGATGTTGTACCTTTTTACAGTTACTAAGCATCTGACTTCAGGGTTATAACTAGATAGAATATTGAGAACGGCCGTTATACAACAATAGGTAACATATGAAGAATGTTATGGACTTTTAATTAATATTGCAGTAATAATAATAATATTTATTATTAGTACACCTAACCAATCTAAGATTGAATAATATAATCAATCAATTACACAAATATAATAGCTAAATCATCATTACAATATACAGGCATAAGCGCTAAAGAACTATTAATTTAATGACTTTGCACAACAATAATTGCTGTTAAAACGATATTTTTACACTACGGGATGATATTTTTAAAAGGTCATTAAAATATCCTCTTGTCTTGTTCTACGTTTTGCTACTTTATACGCAGCATTAAGACTTAATCTAGAGTTAAATATTTTAAGCTCGGTTCTCCAACTGGCAGTATATCAAATTAACACGTAGACAATGCACTAGTATGTTGGATTCCGAACTGGTTACAGATAACAAAGCTAGAGTAATTAGTGGCATATGCTTCCGTCTAAAGCGCAGTCATTTCGCTCTAATGTTCCGTTCCGAATCACGAGTGAATGTTTCGTAAGTTCCCTCATTGCGTTTAATGTTTTGGCAAAGAAACCTTTAGGGTACTTTTGGTCTCCGCAGCCAAATGAAAGGTAAAACGAAAGTCTTATTATTTGTCCATGGCTGTGTACACGTATAACTGTGTCACAAATGTTTTTAAAAATATTATTAACACTATACAAATAAGTGAGTTTTATGTATCGTACTTTGCTATATAATAGTGCCATAGATTTAATTAATAGGTGAGTTTAATGAAAAGTATAAACAGACTATCTGAACATGCAACTTAGATAAAAATATATCGCATAGACGATCTGTAACACAAAGCTATAAATAAGAGCGTTATTGCAGATTGAAGCATTAGCGCTAAGGAATCTTTAATTTACTGACGATGCACAAAACAGTTCTAGGTCATTAGTATATGACCAAAAATGCGATTTAAAGGGTAGTTGACACTTTATTATGTTGTTTATTCATTCATTAAAATATCGTGTAATATTCTTCTGGGACAATAATGAACCATTAGAATTTAAATAACTGTTAAAAATAGTTCGTTTCTGTATATACCTGATAGACATTTAACTGTCTAAAAATAGGTTTTTGAAATTTAATTGTATATTTATATGTATTTCTTTCTTCTATAAACGCCGCTAATTTAGTATACGACATGACAACAACATCTAATATACTTTGTATAGACACGGAAGCTTCTATGTGTGCGTGCGAGTTGCACAGAACTTTAATGTATCTGCTACGACGCCTGTAAATGTTACGTAACACTGTTAAGTAAGGTGCATTATCAACAGTATAGAATTATTATCAATGAAGCAACGGCCAATATATATTTCTGAAGATAGAAATAGTGCTTTCTCTCTCGTTCTGACTTACTAATTGTTGCGAGGTGAAAAAACTGAAAAATGTTTTATTCACCCTCAAACTTTATTTTATGACCAAAGATTGATATTCATATTTACTAGCCTTAACTCAAGGGTCATCAGTTTGATAAATCCTGGCACATAAAATCACACCATTATAATCTTTTGACGAGTATACTCAACGCACACCGTACTAAGGGTCGCCAAAATTATTTTTGCGGATAAACGAGGATAAGGTGAATAAATACGCAGCATGATTTATGCCTCTTGACAACAGATACGACATCTATTGGATTTCCGAACCTGATAAATTTACATCAAACACATTGAATAGATGAATTTATTACCGAGAGAACCGTTGGTTTAAACTTATAAAAATTTAATCGAATCGATAAAGTATCTGTAGGGGTATGTTTTATATGTCTAACGAAATGATTTTTATTGGTAGCTACATTTTATATTTATATTGTTATTTTCCGTGCGCCTGGGTAGCTACCACGCTCTTCCTTGAGATAACCGCCAAACGATTCGTGTTTTGATTGGAGGCTTGAGGCTAATTCTATTTTTCTCTCTTTTTCTCTTCCTTGGCCAGTAACGCTATGGTGATGCTTTTGATGTTTCCGATGGTCATGGGCAGCAGAGCCCACTTATCATCAGATAAATCGTCACCTCATTTGTCGACTATTTACATAAAAAAATAAAATATGACTTTTTTATTGGCCATTTAAATGACTGAACCTAAATTGATACATTAATGTTTATTTATAAATAGAATGACTACAAAACATGTCGGTATTTCAGCTGCGTTTATTTACGCAGGGCATTTTATCTCCATCCCTTTTATTCTTCTATTCTTAGAAAGAGATAAATAGCTGTATTTCCCTCTTTCTAAGAGGGCCATAAAATCTTTTCATCTTTCTGATAGGACGAGATGTGTAATATGGATGTAACGGGATGTTGCTATTACCGTGGTTGATATTACCATTTCAAATAGCTACGTGACGCTACATTTAGTTAAGATATGATGTAATATTTGAAAAAAAAACACAGTAATGTAGAGACATTTCTACTCGAGAGTGTATTTTATTCAATACTTTATTATTTATTTAAACAATTAATAAGTAGATGACCTACTTGAATCCAATATGTTAGTTTTTTCCCAAAAGTAATTACTAAGGCATAGGTTTCCGAATAGGTTACTAGTAATGTAAAAGTCTTAACACTCCCATTGATTAATATTTCGAAGTATATGACAATTTGATAGCATGAAGTGTATGACTTGTATACCTTCTCAGTTGACCGAAAATTACCTTGTCTTGTTATAATTAAACACATACAACACAATCACCTTAAAAGTATCTCTAACTGACGAATAGTGTGCATAAGAAATGATAAAATAGTAACAAACATAAGACTTGTGTATGTAAAGTGGGTCTAGATCACGCTTCAATAAGCTTTCGGGTCAAACTAAAGTCTGAAGAAAACACGGTCAGCAAAAAAGCGTGTCGGTGAGTATCAACCGTAGCGGGCCCTTGGGATGGCAGTAATCATTTGCAAGCCATATACGTGTCAGTTTTATGGTATTCAGAGTTACTTTATAAACGCTTATAAGAGTAACTTAGACAGCCCCGTAGCCTAGTTGGTGACCCTGCGAAGCGAGCGGTCTTAGGTTCGATTCCCGGCCGGGGCAGATATTTATGTGACAGATAAATGTTTGCTCTCGGGTCATGAGTGTTAGTGACGTGTTATTTGTGTTCTTCATGTCCGCAATACAGGGAATCCTACTGCGGGGGTGTTAGCGTTTATTATTATTATTATATAAAAGTTTAGTTTATCAAACCATAGGTATTTTGCCAAGTATTACCAAAAATAAAGTAATAATGTCTAAATGATTTGAATAAATAAACGGTTCTTCAATGATTCTTGCAGAATTTAACAACCTATTATAATTTTCAAATATATCTATCAAAATGTATTTAGATCGATCAAAGTATCAGATAATTAAGAAGTAGACACACGTAAATTATGACCCATATTAACGTGCGTTAAATTTGACTTTATAAAGCTCAGAGGTCCACGAGTCATAACGCTCAAAACATATTCAAACTCCTCGGCTCAAATCTTTGCTGCAAAAATCAGCATCAACCGTTAAGAACAAAGATATTATTTCGCTTGTCGTGTTAGCTTACTAGGTCACGAAGTTGCACTACAAATCGTAGTCGTGTTATTTGTTTTTTTTAGCGAATAAACAATGATATTGACACGATGCTTGTATCCAAGGGTGTCGGTTTCGTGTCCCGTTAGGTCTCGGCGTTATATAATCTCATTGACCCTTTTAAGGCTTCCATGTAACCAGTATTATATTACTAAATATAAAATACTTGAAGTAGTCTTCATTCTGGCAAACTTTATAACTTTTGGTGAAAAGATTTAATTTTAATCTAAATAGTAAGTACATGGGTAAGAGAGCGACCTTAAGTGTTCCCTCTTGTCGGTGAAATAATTAACTTTTGAGGAAGGAAGTGATGTATCCGCTTAATAATTCTTCGCTACTGTCAACGTGGAGAGTAAAAAGTTTATTAAGAAGTGGCACTGCGAAGCTTCATCTTCAGTATGTATTATATATACCTATCTATTCGTTATTGAAAATACATAAATTGTAATACAAAGGGTTGACTAAATGTCTAATGACGTTTTCTCATTATGTTTCCCCAGTAATATACACATAGACATCACACGCACGCGTTGAATTAAGCTTTGATCTAGAATTAATAAATACACTTTGATATATTTATACTAATGAGTTTAAAATCATTACGTTGTTATTGTTAGACACAAATAAGAGAGATAATTAAATCCTAGACGCGTGTCTAGTACTATTTAGTTAAGAATTTTCCTTTTAATATTTCAACTCTTATATAAATCGATAAAGATACGTATATATTGTTTATTTTTTTTTTATATCTATAAATGTTTTACTTAAATTAAGTCACATAAAAGAAAATGTATGCTACACAATAATCAGCCAACTTTTATTTCCGCAATAAACGTCAAACGATATCATTCTTCTGCAATTTCATTTCTACAGTACGTCGCGTTAAGGTATTTCATTTTAAACATTCGTAAATTTGTGACCCCCGCTAATCGAAGACAAATATTGGAATAAGAAGTGAAAAAAATGAAGTAAAAATAATTTAACACTAACATTTTAACAGTTGCTAGGCAACTCCTTTGAGTATGATTATTAGATAGATTTTTTTATATAACTGCACTTTCACAGCCCCTCACTAACATTCCCTGTATGTGGGTGTCATGGATTGGACAACTCAATAGGACAAGAACACATACCCAAATCGAGAATAAAAATTGAAGTACTTAATTAAAAGTTCTTTATCGCTGGAAATCAAATTAGGTGGTCCGGTATGGCAACCATTGTTACAGTTTGTCAATTTGGAACTTTTGTGAAATGACTGAATCTTTCTGATTATATTACGGAACATATAAAAGAATGGCTCGTAGAAACAAATTCCAATTAAATTATGTTGCTATGTACCGCTCCGATAGTTTCAAAAGGAAATATTTCATCTTTGACTTCTGGTCTTTCGAAGGACTGAATTCCTATTTATTGATATGTTACTTACTCTGTAAAAAGGGGCTTCACGGCTACCTTTGTAGCGATACAGAAGCGATACACTCGCTAAATTCTCGCAAGATCGATATCTGTGCCCGCGTAACCTTGATTGTATCGTGACGGTCGATTTACAGGCGCCAGTGGAAACAGCCACGTGGGATGCAGTCGCCCCACTGTCGTCCAAAATGGTCGTGCGATAGTAACCACTCTGAATCGCTTTTGTCGTGCTTTTAAAAAACGACTAACTGATAAAAACAACCGCACACACAATTTATGCTTGATTTTGTATCGCTACAAAAGCAACCGTAGGCGACCCACATAAAGCCGTACGGCCTTTTAAAAATGTACTTATATCAATGTAACGATGCCTATCTATACATATAAATAAAATTGGAGTGTCTGTTTGTAATATTGAAATAACCGCTTTTTACTCCATCAAAATAACATTTTTTACAATTTTTGTCTGTCTGTCTGTTTGTTCTGGCTAATCTCTGAAAAGGCTGGACCGATTTCGACGGGACTTTTATTGTCAGGTAGCTGATGTAATAAGGAGTAACTAAGGCCACAAAAACAAAATAAAGACACTTGTTAAATTCCACGCCGACGTATACGAGGGCACAGCTTGTAACCAATATAAACAAAACTTTCAATCTACTGATTCAATTAGTTGATAATTGTATAAAGTTAATCATCTTTATTCAAATTATACTTATACATACACAAATTATAACAGCTGTAAAGTCAGAATAAGTCAATGAAATCGACGAATTAAAAGCAGAATTTCTCGACAGTTTACATTTTTAAACGGATATAAAGGTAAGCAATCAACGTATTACGTACTGATTGATTTAAATTCTCTCCGGTTCAGTACTTATAATTATTTCATAACAATCCAACGTTAATTTCGTAGCATTATTTTCGATGAAGTAATATATTACTCAAAGGCTGGGGATATGAGGAACGCAGAATTAAAACACAAACTCGAATATTTATTTTATGTAGGTATTAATCAATACACTTATGAACATCAAATATTTTATTCCAAAGATATTTTATTGAAAAGGAGAATAAAGGTATAAAAAAAACGTACGTTATAGAAAGATAAAAATTAAACTTATGTCACATAACTTGAGCGTTTGTTTAAGTTTCCAACATCATTTATTCCTAAATTAGAAAAATCGATTTCGGATGCAATTCGATTTTCGTTCAGGTCGATTATAGATATGTTTAAATAAAAAGGAAAAGACGAAATTGTGAATTTTTAAGTCGTCAATTAGAAGGCTTTTTTTTAGTTTTTAATGTTCTTTCTGTATTTTAACTTCCTTTGTTAAAATTATATAGAACAGAACGTTTTAACATTTTTAAAACTTCCTGACCTTTACCGTCTTTAACAATATTAAAAATATTAATATCTCAATGTATTGGGTTTAAATTTCAATCCGCATTCCGAAAACTACTTCCTCTTATCCTATAAAATTGAAATTTAATACATTGCTTCAGTTCTGGTGTCAATATATTTTTATAACGAGTATAACCTGTTGGTACACTCAGGCTAGGTTCCCAAGCTAGGTGACTCCGGAATGGTAAACAACATAGTTACTAATTTTTTGGCACTATCAAAGAGTGTTTTGTTTTTTATACGGTAACATTGCATCTATATATGCTTCTCTAATATATAAAAAATAATGTTTGTCTGTATGGCCTTTATAGAATCGTAAACGATACATTTAATCATGTGATAATTTTTAGCAAAATTGTTGTGTACGAGCCC
>DWPA01002788.1:0-15161 GCA_018251375.1 Calpodes ethlius
GCTCGCCCCTGGCCCGCCTCGCCGGCGGTGACGGTGATGATTGCGGTGACCATTCCATTATTCATAGCTTCATTGTTCGGCGGCGGCACAGCGCGGTGCGGCGCGGTGCGGCGCGCGCTCGCTGCGGCCGCCGCTAGTACATCTCGTAATTCGGATAAAGAACACGACGGAGGTCTCGATCGCTCACTGAGGCTCGTGGACCTTTATATCATTATTACTGATGCTCTACAAATTGCGAAATGTACAGCAAATACGACAGGATTGGCTTCGTATCGTTTGAAGCTACTGCTCTCTTCCACGCAGGTTATTGAGTTGCATGCGTATTGTTCGACGTTTGCCATGCGTAGTTATTACCTGACCTTGCCGGATGGACGAGGCATTGGTATGCGTTAAAGCGAGATGATGTTTGTTAGTTTGTTTGCGCATTTGTCTAGGCAACGGCTCGACCGATTTAGGTACGGTTCTTTGGAATACTTTTGAGATTTATCGACGATGGGTGATAGATGTGTTACGTTGTAAGGGAGGTGTAGCTGTTTGTTCGACGGTGTCACTTTATCCGTCTGTATTTTATTTGTTTTATGTTTTTTATGTGTTTTGGTACTACATGCGCACAGGTCAACAACAGTAGAAAGGCCAAGATAGTCATGATAAGTTGGAATAAGATTATTTCGCGACAAATCAACCTTTTTCAAGACTAATATAAAGTTAAATTTTCCTATACATTCCTTTACTGAGAAGTTTTTCAAATTTGATTTAAGTTATTCTTTTGTCGATTATAACGTCTTCGTCCGTCGTGGATGTTTACATTTTTTTTTATTAAATTACAATGAATACTCATATCAAGAAAACTGTCAATTTAGATATATTTGTACTTGTGAGGTTTGCGAAGGTGTTTTCTGTTGGTGAATGTTATGGTACCGTGTTCACGTACAACACAGGGCGATTGAAAATTTGGTGTCGTCGTAACACCGTCGTCACATCGACTTCTCGCCTGCCAGGGGAACTTTAATTAGGATCAGTAAACAATCGATGTTTATACGGCATCGTTAGCGACATTTCAACGATTCACGTTTTTATTGATGTAAAATCTAACTTCAATGAAATATGTGACACTCTCCTCTGCTGACGTAGACTTGGCTGTTGTGAAGTGATCACGGAAGATCTATAAATAGTTGAGATGGCGGCGGCTGACGGCGGCCGGCTCCCGGCGCTGACTGGAGCCGCACGCTTCACTGATAACACGGTAGAATAACGAACTGGCGGCGGGAAGCTGCTGCCGCTATTGTTGCCGCAGCGATCCGGCTTCTCGGCCCATTGTGCACCCACTTACACGGAGCTGCTGCCGGCGCTCGCGGCGGTGGCATTGCTTCTATTGTAGTCTTCTCGGTGTCGGTGTGTCCAGTGATGGGGTTACGTCACACGTTTAATAGTACATTCTATATATTGTAATATAAATTGTCCACAAACGAACCGCTCGATTGAATGTGGTTGTAAAGAAGTCAGCGGCGGGTTCCCTAGTAACGGAAGCGAAGGATTCCTTAGTTTCTAGCACTCTAACAGTGCAATATTATACTGTTTATTCTAGAAAGCGGATGGAAGGGATTTTCAGACGGCGTGACTTTCACCTTTAATTAGACCACAAAATATATGCCACATGTTCTTCAGGACTTTTAACTTGTAGGCGCTTGCAACCTAAAAGACACGGACTCGACGATGCCAAAACGTCCGTCACCCGTACACCGGCAGGCGGTGCTGCGTTCGCGATGCCCCGTTTTATGATTGATATCGACGTCTCTCCCGCGTACACTCAACTTATTGATGTTGTTTTTGTTATAATTGCCTATTTGATTATCGCAGTATGTTATGCCATGTGCATCTGGCGACGTCGTAAGTAGGCTAGCTGCAGCGCCGGCGACGCCGTCGAGACGTGGCGGTCGGCGGCGGCGGCGGCGCGGTGACGTCACGCCACGATAACCGAGCTTTTAACGTGCCCCGCTTATCGTTGACGGCGCCGCCGCACGGTCCGGCCGCACTCATCGTCACCGGCCGTCACCGGCTGTCAATCGTCTCGAAACGAAATTTCGGCCCTAATATATTGCAACCTTCATTGTCCGCACGTGAGACATAGTTTATTACTTTAAGAATATTAGACAACGTACTAAGTACTATAGAGTGACTCTAAGAATAGGTACCTATTTAATATCCCGATTTATTTTCGATATGTTGGATTGTTGCGGCTATACAGCGGGCAGAAGTCTGCGGCCAATGTGTCGTAATGTAACGTGGGGCAAATTTTTTATCGCTGCCGTGGGTAACGTTCCTTGCGGACAATCTAACGAGTCCAATAACGACCGGAATAATTATTTAATCATTACCAACGGCTGGCGACCGGTGACTCAGTAGCTGTGTTGGGATTTAGCCATCGCGATAAAAACAAAGACTTAATTTTATTTAATTATTTTTCTTTACGGGTTCCCTCTTCACCAACGAACTCTAAACGTGACATATCTTCATAATAAATCAGTAGAACAAACCTTGGTCTACATGCAGAATCATCAGAGAATATAACGAAATTTGCAAAAATGACGATATTGATTTGTTCTCAAACAATATTTCCAAGTTTAAAAGCACTCTGCTACATTTAATTATAATACCGACTTATCAATGTTTCCCACTTATTGTTACTATAGCATTCATAGTTATTAATGTTTTAAACTCGTTCTTTTTGTTACTAGCATGTAGACTACACCAGTAATTATAATGGCACTGAGTCAGATTCTTACCCAGAAAATATTACAATAAATAAGTGTACATTATGATGGCGTTCAATAAATAAAATAAAAAAAAATTATATCCCTGCCGGTGCTGTGTTAACATTAATGTTAAATCCTGCGCCTAAATGCGCCTTCATCAACGCGTTACAATTTTGAAGTAATGCTTGGCACATTGATGGAGTTCTATACAATTTTACTTCCCCACTATTTATTTGTAGATTTGTTACGCTAGGCCCCGCAATTTTTAAATCTGTAATATTTTCGAAAATATTCATTCAAATCATATGATGTAAGGGGTCATATAGATCTATATTAAATCAACAATGTATTTAAAGTATTTAAGTGGATGAGGAGTAATGCTGTATTGGTTAAAATCGCTTCGAATAGCCATTACTTGTCGTAAAAAGTAAATCACAAAAAATGTTATTGTGGGATACCATAAGAGATAGACATATACCATCACGGAGTTTTCTGTAGACCTTTTCAATGTGTACAATACTTAGTACATTATTTTGATAAATCTTGTAGCCTGCGTTTGTAATGAAAGCGGAATATATTTAATTATTTATATTACATTAGAAACCTCAAAAATAACAGTATTTCTCCACTATTTAATCACTCTATCTATTAAAAAAACCGCATCAAAAACCGTTGCGTAGTCTTAAAAGATGGGATATAGAGACTGAAAAAGCGACTTTGTTTTATACTATGTATAGTGATAGTGATATGACAATGTTACTAACATTAATATTGAACCCCCAGTACATCCCGACGAACAGCGGGTCCGCACAGTGATGTGCCCACAGCTGCATCGACCACAAAAACGATTGTAGTTGAATAAATTTTATACTTTTTTGGATTTTATGCTTTTAAGTAAATATTTTTGGAAAGTTTATATTGGCGTATGTTTGTTTTTATTTTATTTTCTTTATTAGGCTTACCAACAATTGTTACAATCTGACATAAATAAAATGATAATAAACACTGGAATTAGCTAAATGTACAATCACTTACAGGTAAACACTACATGCTTTTATAGTCATTTAATGTATATTATAAAGGTGCTTAAGTTTTCTAAGATGCGAACGAAAAACAAAGACGAAAAAATCTAAAATAAAAGGTAGTACCGTTAATCTGGAATTTTGTTCATTAAATGATGTCGAAACTAGTGAATATTTTGTGAAAATAAGTCGATATTTCCGTCTGTAACCCAATCGTTAAATGTTTTACACAAACGAGGTATAGGAGATTCGCTACCCAAAACTGTAGATCTTAGAGGTGGAACAAAGAGTGGAATAGGTTGACGTGGAGCGGTTCGGGGAATCCTAAAGTTAAAACTGCTAAGTATCTATGGACAATCAATCTGGTTCAAAATATTTTAACTTATCTCAGTACGACATTTTTTCCTTGTAATTTTAGCTGAGTATGATAAGTGCTTGTTTTTGTTATGTTTATGTATCGAGTTTTTGACGGCACGCCGACCAATCAGTGCGGTGACGGCCGCGGAATATATGTATGTCCAATGACTCGTTTTTAATACTTGGGTTATGATCTCAACAGTCCGTGTATGTTTGTGTTTGTGTTATGTTTAGCCGTGCCCCGCAGCACCTTCTCTGCTCAGTCGATTTCGATGATCGAGGTCGATCAATAACTCGACATTGCCGTCATCATGTCGCGACGGATATGTAACGGGTGACGCATTATGTGACGTCACACAAAATTCAGTCATATACAGGACCCTAGTGGACGTCATATCATATAAAAGTAAAATGAAAGATTTCGTCTTTGATTACGAATAGTAGGGCCTGCGTACTCGTATTTCGAACCGAAGGTGTAGTATTTTTTACAGAAATAATTCCGAAGCTACTAGTCGCTCGTGATCCCCTCCCGCTCGGGACCGGGCTCACCTGTCACCAATCGCCCGTTGCCCGCCATCGGCTGCCGGTGAAGAATGATGCGATGACCCACCAGCTGATAAGAAATCGTCTCACTATCATGCGTATCACTAGAAAAATATTATAATCACGGGATTCCTTGTGATGTGTGATGTGCAACGGACTTCATGAGGAATAACATAGATGCGTATAAAGGTAATCGCATTTTTATAGTCGGTGAATAAGGTACGTGTACGTACCGTATGTCTGAGCAGCAGCTGTTATTGGGGTCGGCGTACAAATTTTGATAAGAGTCCTACAGTTAATATCTAAGTAAATGTCCGATGAAGTGCTCAAGAAATGTCTAAGATTACAACTCGTATACACAAAAAAATCGAAACAGCGATCCAGTTTTCGTTAGATTTGGTAATCCAAAGGACCATTAAGTGAAGTCACTCGAAACAGAAAGTACTTAAATGTGAGATTTATCGCAGAGCGCCCCGCGCGCCGCGGCCCTGGCGCCCGCCGCGCGGCTTCATCCCGCGACAGAGCAAGACCATTGCAGAACAAGGCCGTACCACTCGTCAACAATGATGTGGGTACACCGTTCATTAAGGGGACGCCTCTTGCCGACATTGAAATAAAAACAAAGCATGTACGTGCCTACCTACACACTCCGCGTGATTGGAGAATGTCGCGGCCGCCTACAGTCTCTCGTGCTCTAAGTAAAGTCATCTCGCAGTCGATGTTAGTGGGTGGACCGAATATTCATGCTGAAGTAAGCCCCGAATAACGTTCGCTCTCCGCGTCGGAATTCTAAGTGGAATAAAGTGTACCCTCGTAAAGTGTAACGTGTCGTCACAAATTCAAAAGTCGACGGCGACGGGATTTATGATGCCTAGATGGTCGTTCATTAAAATGTGTCAGTAACCGATGCTTCCGGACATTTGTCTGTGCCTGGTGGGTATATCCAGGTGCTCATTTAAAAATCAGTCGTTAATCCCATGGCAATCTCTCGATAGATAAAATCTTGTCATCGGCTTCGCAAGCAAGCTCAGGTGTTATACATCGGTCGAGACGGCGCGGGCGGTCCCGCCGGGTCGCAAATCGCCTCTCGCTCATTGCTGTTCGCGTGATTCGGACACGTCAAACGACCACTCACTATGAAGCACTTAAAAAATCGTTCGCTTATCTATTTTGTGGACCTACGTTACCGACTTGCTGCATCGATATGTGTAATCGTATATGGCTGCTAAGAGCAGCGGTGCCGTTAGTTAGAAAGCCAATAAAAACGAAATCTCATCTCCACCCAATCTGTTTCGGAGTTGATAATATGTAAAGTAGAGTAACTCCGACTTTCTAACTTTAGTGTAATTAAATTAGTACTCGCCGCTACCCCGACACCCTCGCGAACACAGCTGATGTGGTACGATATGTTGTTTATTTAATTTGTGATCGACTACAATTCGTAATGCTTCTCGTCACGACACGTCTTGTTATCACGTGTGGCGCTAATCGAAGTGCCTTAGGTGTGGTAAGGTCGACAGTTGGACCGTGTAAAGTTCGATCTTCTGACGGCAATCGGCCTTCGGCGGTAACCGTCGTTGTTGTGCTGCACGTGCATTGTTTCGTTCCAAGAATGTCGGCCGCTGCGGCGGCACTTTTGGCGCTACCGACAACTTCATACAATAGTGAGAGAATTTGTTGCAACCCATGTTAATATGTAAAATTGATAAAAAATGAAGTTTCTAACAATTATCGATTGATGAGGTACGTACTAATTAGACAATATACCTACACAAAGGCTGGCTCACGGAAGTCGCACAGTGTGGTCGTCCACGCTCCCTCGACGGTGGGCCGCGAGCTAATTCCTTTATTTACAGAACAAAAGCTGTGAGTAATTAATGTGTTAGATAACGCTGCGCTGGAACTACGCGTGTGGCTGGCTGCATCGTAAAACAAAGATGACTTAACCGGATTAGTGTAGTATTTGGACAACGGTGTACTCGTTGTCGCCGGGCGGTGTGGGTCCGGCGGACGGCATGGATTACCGGACAACCGGATCGCTAGAATTCGGCCGCGGAGAGGTATTCTTATCGTGGATACTCACGACGCTCTCCGACGGAAAATGAGACAAACTGTCGGTGAATTATTTACAATCTGGGTGGTCATGTAACTTAGTCGATCGATGAACGTAAGTAACTTGACACAATCATCCAAGACTCCGTCATTAAACATTTTGTGTGTGACGACAAAGTCTTAACCCACTAAGTACGTATGGAACCGAACCTAGACTTGAATCGTGGAACGCGCAACTACTGCGACTACATAGGTATATTGAATCAGTTAATGAAAGTCCTGATAAGGGTCGCCGTGTTTGATAGTCCAAACAAATTAAATGGCGATCGTTGCGAGGTGCGGGCGCGGCGATACGGAGTCGGCGGTCAGGGTACAACGCGTTCGCCAACACCAAACAAGTAATTCTATTAGCTGAGCCCAATAAACTCGGCCGCGGACGGCGCGGGCGGATGCCAGCTTCATTTAATTGGGATTTGTGATAGTCACTACTTTTGGGAGAGTGTTTGAAGTTATGTATACGAGAAACTAAGTACCTATCTATACTTTGTATATTTATTTTATTAGACTTTATGGTACTTCGTATTTTTTTTGTCTGTTAGCAAGAATAAGACGAACGCTGGTTCGTATGCAGGAAATATCAATTTATATATATTTTTTTTTCGAGTTCAAATTCTTTGTTGCTAAAATGTCGCATACAAAGGTGATACAGATAATATTTCGTTCGATACATTCTACCAAGTTAATGGTGTGCAATATCGTCATCATTATAAATTAAATATGATTAATTATTATGTCAGTAAAATTACGATTGACTGGTTGCAGCGTGCAATAATAATATAAATTATATTGTAATAAAAAAACTTCTTAATCTTATTTTAAACAATTTGTCATTTACCTCTTTAAGAACACTGGGCATATTATCATATATTTTTAAAAACATACAACTGCACTGTTTTGAAGTAGGGACGTACGTGGAGTTATATCGTGTACTGGTCTTCTCGGATGTCTCGCGTTCCGGGGATAATCTTCAACAGCCTTTTCAAAAAGTATTGTATGTTTCCAGAAAAAGTTACATATTTCTTCAATATACATTGACGCGATTGGTAAATCTGGGATTTTTTAAAAAAGTGATTTACAACCGTCTTGTGATCTCCACAAGCACCACCTATCGCCCTCACACATTTCTTTTGTAAAACAAATGTCCTTTTTATATAGGTAAGGATGATACTAGTCACCCCATGATACTAGTCCGTATCTTAGATCGGAGGCTACATGGCCGCGGTATGCTAATGCAGTGGTCAATTGTTGGTGTTTGCCCAAGTCTCGATAATACACACACGATCTATTTATGTATTTACAAATTAACCCCAGATGTGTGTTCCAGTTTATGTGTTTGTCTATCACAACACCCGAGGACTTGTGTTGTCTACCTGTTGTCTGCTATCTGTTGTCCATCATAATTAAGTTAAAGTTTGTGCTTCAATTTATTTTTGGTTTTAAATTTAAAATAATTCGTTTCTGTTATATTAATTGTATGTTACTAAAATAGCAACTATTTTTTTATTTGAATGAACCTATTCAGTTATAACATTTCATTAGACGGTAACATTGCTATTATTATGATATCCATTTTCTAAAAGTAAAAATTATTAAATATTTTGCATAAACGTTGTGATAATCGAGTTTTGATCTCTACCGAAACATATACATAATATGTTGTACCAGACTCCGACACGACTGTTCCACAATTTTATTGGGAAGGTTTTAGTAAGTATGGTGAAAACATTTTTAATCTCATTGTAAATAACATAATATCGCGAGTCACGTCGTATCTTATGTGAATTATTAAATTACTTTATATATTTAACGTTAAGTTAGTATGATTTTCTTTGGGCGCCGTTCTAGAACGGCATTCTCTTGTCGCCCCTAATGTGACCGTTAATGTTTTGTTTTACTCTAGTAGATAACTTTTCCTACATTTGATAGATATCCCGGTGAAATTTATAGTATCATGGCTATTCTTAAGTACCTAATATTGTAACATTTGCAGTTTGTTACTGGATCTACATGCGGTAAGGTGTGTCTATGCGAATAATAATTTCAAGGTAATGTAAATTACCCCAGCGAATCGTTCAGCTTTAGAGACGGGTCGACCGGGCCAGCGCCCGGCGCGCTTGACGAGACCGAAGTGAATTACCGACTTATCAACGTATCCTCATAAATGTGTCTACGGATGATCGTCATTTGATCGGAGTATGTTTCATAATACTTTGTCATATTGTAAGTTGTCTGTCCATTGTGCGCGCGGTTGTCGGTAGTCTGCCGGCGGGCGGCGGGCGCGGGCGAGGCGAACCGGTCGTATAACTACAATAAACCTTCCAGTAAATCATAACTGCCCGTGAGCACAGTGAACACCGTTCACCGCTCAGCGGCTCCGATCCAGAAACCCTATTGTGTCCAATGCTCGTCAGTAACTACAACAAAGGGTCTTACGAGTCATTAGCTGCCGAACAATAGTCTTATTGCTTAGTTCGAAAGACAAAACATATTTTTATGCGGAATTCCTTTAATATTTTTATTATACGTATTAACGATGTTATTTTCTTGGAGTTTTGAATAAAATGCTGTCTTAGTAGTAGGTATATTAGGCATCAATTTGTAGTGTTAGTTTTCGTAGTATGCTTCAAAAGCTTATAACCCCTGGTAGATAATACAATATACATATTTTACGGGCAATCGGCACAGTTCACACAGAGGTTGTACGTATAGTAAACTTAATATTGCTAATTATTAAACTTTAACACGAGCTGCGAGGCTCATGCCGAGACTCGTACCAACACGAGGCCCCGACCTCCTACACTCCGTGGCAGGAGTCATACAGACACAAAGACTACACTGAGATTAGTCACGTCGTCGGCCGCTCGAGAAACTTATCTAATTCATTCGTAATATCAATGTGAGCGCTAATGACTGAACGAACGCGGTCGCCGGCACATCGACGGCGACGATTGTCATGTTCTCACGGTGGCCTCACCGGAGCGACCGCCCCGTCGTACCGCCGTGCGACACGTGACCCAGATGAATATGAAAACAGCATCGGTCAGGAGCGCGAGAAGTTCGCAGTTCGATTCAACTGAAAAAAAAAGTTGCCGGTAGATATTTATCGATCGACGACGACGGCCTCCTACCCAATTCCCGAACTCCGTAAAAGATTATAAAGTATCACTCGCCACCGTAATAACCAACCGCATTGGCGATCTCCAGTAACGCAGTCATTCGATTTGAGCAACACTCAACGGAAGCACGATCCGCTAACTGTATTGTAATTAGTACCTACGCGCCGTCCGCAGTTAATTGGCAAACGGATATCTGATACCCCAGTCGTTAATCGTGCTATGTGCAATATCATTAGCTGACAGACCGCATTCTCGTGTCATTAATGGTGCGGTGGATTTATAGTTTCTGAAGTTCATTAGGTACAACATCGACTTTCCGGTAGCAAACATGTCGGTGAGGTGTTGCTTGCGTTGTAATAGGCGTGTATGGCCAGCGAACGAGTAGACGGGCCGTCCGGTAGTAAATACTTACGGTGATGTCGCCGAAGACCATCATCGAGACCGAAGGCGTCACGGGACGTCCTCGGCGGCCCGAGCGGGCACTCTCTCCTGCTCTCGGTTTCTGGACAATTCGAGGTGTAATGGTCGGGCCCGACCGTTTCCAGTTTGGAAAGTTCTAAACGCTGCGACTCAGTTTCCATTCGCAACACCAGCACCCGATAAAAAGGCCGCGTTACTTGTGGAACGATCGTGAACATTATAAAGTTAGTTAAAATAAGGTTCCGAGCCTATCATCGAGGCCAAGTTACTAATTGCCCAGCGCCATCTAGTTCTCAATG
Source organism: Calpodes ethlius (assembly GCA_018251375.1). Lineage (NCBI taxonomy): Eukaryota > Metazoa > Arthropoda > Insecta > Lepidoptera > Hesperiidae > Calpodes > Calpodes ethlius. The sequence continues at coordinate 10,623 of DWPA01002788.1, forward strand.
CACAACTCGAAGAATTACTTCTTGTTATGGTTGATTTTTTTAATCAAAATTATTTCAATGAATTAAAATATAAAACAATAAATTGGGACAGGTGGTGACAATTTAAATCTACATTTGGTTTAGTTTTAAATAGATACCAAACCTTAGCTGCATAACAAATTACAAAATATAATATAATATTTTTTTTTACATTTATTTATATCATCCATATATTATGACGGGTGCTGAAATAAAAAATAAATATGCAAAAACAATTTCCGGTTTGTTTACTAACTTGTTAGTTTTCAAAAATTAAATTAATAATATTCGTAACTATGTTTTTATATACATTAATTATGTTACTTTTATTATTTTCACGGTCATACCGGTTGTATTTTATTTTAGATATTCATTTATGTAACATTTATTTCATAACAATAGTTAACTTTAGATAATCAAATGTCCGTAACATCTGCATTCATTTACTTTTTGTTACAAAATGACAGAATACTGAGAAGGAAGTACATATATATATTTAGTTAATTAAAGCAAGGATATTGATAATTTGAGCAGAATCGTTTGTTATTTATAAGAGTCTTCCCGACGGAAACCTTTTATATTTCCCGGTATAAAAAGTTTCCTAAAATGTCATCCATTTATAAGTTAAGTGTTTTAAGTTTATGCCGGTTATAGCCGTCGCCGGCGTACTCCGGGGACCTCTTGTCCCCCCGCGGAGGTGATACTTCTTATATAAGGATCATAATTACGATTAATACCACAAGTAATATTATAACTTGTGTTAATATAATATTCGTGCGGGGCGTGCTCGGCTGCAGAGACAGATCTTCTTGTCTTTCTTCTCTCTCTCTTCTCCCTCTCCTCGGCCGGCAACGCATCGGCAGTCTTTAGTGTTGCTGAAGTTTAAGCTGATGTGTAGGGCCTGTCAGTTGTTCGAAAAAAAAAGAATCGTGCAGATTGTAAGACGTAAGCCTCAACGATTTGGAGTGGTCATTTGTTTTATTGCGTAACGATCGTGTCGACCGTTCGCTAATTAGGTAATCGATGCGTGATTCCGTTCACCGGAGACGGAACAAGAGAAAGGAGGTGGCGGCGAAAGGGCGAATCTCTGCAGCCGTCATGTCGTTATGTCACATCGCGCCGTGTCGGCCGCCGCGCCGCTCTCGCGGCTGTCGCTGCAAAGTATCTCGCCCTGATTGTCCAAACGAGTCATGGAATCTTTAATCGTTAATTACAGTAGTGTGAAGTTTTATAGGTTATGCGGCCTCGGCTTCTCGAGTTATTAATTAATTATTTAGCAGAAATTACATTAAAATGGTGTAACGTTTGTTGATTGTAAACGATCATCTTATGTCCATTTTTATCATGTTTGTATACCAGTCGGTTATATCTAGATATAGATTTGGTGAGAAGTCCTGCAAACGAGACGAACAAACAGACGACTGACAGTAGGTATTAGGGCGGTAGTCAAATATGATATGTCAGTTCCACAAGGAGTGGCCGATATAAAGAATAAACAAGTATTATGATAACCGAGGTCCCGCCCGGAATTCACATTAAATTTTCAATATGTGCGGTTTTCAAGAGTTTGAAGTCCACGCATTGAGTACATAATAAAATATAATTATTATCAGCACTTAAAACGTTGTGTCAACAAATATTGTGTCGCGAATGTTTCGGTGGTTAAAAGGCTGGTTTCACTTCGGGTCACGTCGTCGGTGGGACGTTGACGGATCTCCGTAATCTGTGGCACTGACATTTATATAATTATTTTCTCGCTTCCGTTACTTTGGGTTAATTGCCAATCTTCATCTCGACATGTGCATTCGGGGATGTCCTGCTTAGCGCTAAATGAGATTGATTAGACTATAATTATAGGCGGAAGGAGCGCGTTTAGGCCGCGGAGTGTAGCCTCCTACGCGGCGGTCGGCGGTATGGTAATAAGGTGACGTCACTCATTGTCTGCAGTCAGCGGAGGTGCTTCGCCGAAGACCCGGACCTGTGAGGCGTGGAGCGCGGCGCGTGGGATCCGCCCGCGTCGATTGTTTTCATTTCATATTCCACTTTTACTACAATGCGGTACTAGTAGTACGCGAGCGAGTGACGCGGCCGAAATTTCATTATCTCGTACCGGCCGTTAACGTCACAATGAGCGCACGGTTTGTTCATCGGCGCCTCGTCCGGAAGTGAGGGTCTGGTCTTCTATAGCGGTGGAGCTCGTGGTGACGGCGACCGCCAACCGGACTCTACCCGGCGGTGCATACCGCAAATATATGCATGTGTTACTCGCCTCCACGTGGTGGCAATTATCGCAACTTATAGATATCAACAGTCGTCGTATAATTTGCGTCTCGAATAATCTGAAGCCATTATTTTTAACGCGCTTAGAGCTTTAGCGCTTTAAGGGCTGGGTCAGTCGTGTCGGAGGCGGCCGGGCCGTTCTATACCCACCTGGGTGGATATTTTTCACGTATTTCGGTTGTGGTGTCTGAGAGTCGAAGCTACCTTCCACCGGCAGCTCATTGGTGATTATCAATCATCCGAAATGTTTACTTCAAAATATTTACCGGAATACTTAGTATAATGAATCGTTACTATGGTGTATTGTTGTCGAGGGTCGGCTGGCACGGACCGGGGAGCTCGCCACATGTCGTATGCCACCGCGCCGGGGCCCGCGGCCGGTCGGAGTTAAGTGTGCATTAAACACTTGCGAGACGTAAACATAATAATTATGCTCGTAAACATATATTCATTTAGACATAAATGGACAGTAACGATATCATACGTCTAATGCTGCACACAAGAATCCAATGAATCAAAGCGTCAGGAAGGTTGCGCGAGTAATTGATCTCAAAGGTGTATCGAGTCAGCTAAACTACACTTCACGAACTTGGTAGTATAAAGTTGCATTTTGTCGTGCGGACGACAGCGGACAGTCAAATACTGTTATCGGTGTCGACGATCATGAAATGCGGGGTAAAGCGAGAGGCAGCAGTGTTCAGGCGCCCTATGGCAGGTGGCGTTTGTAAACGTTGTCAATAAAATTAGTTTGAGACCCTTTACACGTAGATTTGGCGGAGATTCGGTTTGGCAGGTGCGGGAGAGGTCAGCGGCGGCGGTCGTCGACGGCGGACGTTGCAACAGCTATTGCTAGTGAAGCGACTTGCGAAACGGGAAACACATTGAAACTATTTGTTCTGTTCAACTCGATACAGAAGTATCTTGGGGTCGACGACTGAACCCGTAATAGGTAACAGGCACTAGACTAAACCGAGTTTGCATAATTGTTACCACGTTGCGACCTAGCACCGATATCCGACGGTGCCAACATACTGGGAGCCAAAACAGGAAGAATTTATAGAAAAGCAAAAAATCAACGATTAAATAAACACGTGTATAAGTAAATAAAAATAACAATCGAACCTCGCTTCGTTCCCTAATGAGGTCACAAATGCCGCTACGTGAACCCTGACATACATTGTAACATTTACATCGTAAACAAATGAACTATGATTTATTCGTGCTCTAGAAGTTTGGCTGTACGATGGGAAGTGCAGGCGCCGCTTGAAGATCGGAAATAAAGATGATATTCGTATTACGTCGCGCGGCCGATAGAATATTTAAATCGCTGGAACGGCATCGATTAGGGGAATGTTTTTTTCAACGGTGCGCCGGGACCGGGGCTAATGTACGGACGATATTTACATTTTTCCTTTTAGATTCTGAACGGAGTGTAAATATCCATTAAAAAGCAATTAACGATCAAAGTCGTTCTCAGGATTTAGCCAAGGTTGGTCGCACGACATTCCTCGGGCCCCGCTGACTCACCGCGCCGCACCGCTTCGTCTAATTCTCGCTACTTTCCCTCTCGGCTCGTTACCGCCGCGCGCCGTCGGCAGGATTCGCGAACGGATGCCGTTTTAGGGCATTAGGCCGAGCGCTCGACATTGTGAAATCGGTAAATATTTTGCGTAACGCATCGACATCACTTTGAGATTCACGTCATTCTTCACGATGTAGATTGCGGTCGGCGATACTCACACGATAAGGGTTTTTACCGACTTCGGGTCAGTACTCTTCGGTTTTTGCCCACCGGTTGCACAATCTACTGATTTAAGAGTACAGAGCGCCAGTCGGCTATAGAATGATAAAAATTTAATAGTCGATTGCATGAGGTTCGTTCAAAACATGAAGCCATCATTGGAAAACCAGCCACAGTAGTATCGGCATCTATTATTAGAGGGTGTGTAATTTTGGGATCGAAATCATAATTGCAATTTGGATTGCACTTGCAATATGCAATTTTAAGAAACGCCAACAGTATCGGTGCCTGGAATGCTGATACTATCGGACTTTTGTTTCGTGGAGGAACTTCACCTAAGGATTATATTATCAATATTACTACGTTATTATAACTTGTTATTCTCCCATGACGTCCGACCGACTAGCGGACACTCTTTCTTGAGTTAGAGCGGGCGTACACGGACTGCTCGAGCAGTTAACGGCTGAGCGACGTACACGGACCGCTCAAGCGGTCGGCGT